>NW_019104537.1:195892-231620 GCF_001995035.1 Momordica charantia | reverse complement strand
AACAAAAGCATATAATGAGGAAAAGAAAAAAGAATTTACCCAAAAAAATCAATTGGGGAAGTACAAATTCAGCATACTAAAGGAAGCACTTTACAAATCACTTCCACTTGAGCTCCTCCTTGTCTTGTCCCTTTCCCAATAACCTGCTCTTAAACTCTCAACACAAACCTTCTCATTGAATCTCTCTTGGGTCTCATCTGATAAGGAGCCACTGTAGTTTTGCTGCTGCTGCTGCTCTGTCCATATCCGACCGCTCCGATTTCCCACGTCGTACCCGGGAGTCGACAAGTAATTAGCATCCACGACAAGGTCGCCCTCCAGAATCCGTAAAACCTTGACAGTTAATATGGAAATGAATGGTGAGTCTTGAGAAGATGTGGTCCATCATATTTGATGCCTCCAAATCAAGATGCAGATTACTCACAAGTTTCAGTATTCCCTTATCTTTTTTTCCTTTTTGAAACAATACAAAATAGGGGGATGGGAAATTTGCATCTAATTGGCCACTTTATTAGTTGTCACCAAGGGGACCAGTACTCCCCTTCACTTGTTTCACTAACAAACATTTTGACACTTTGTTTTCTACTGTATTCAACTACTAAAACTACAAGTTCTCTACTGACTAGAAACATAATATCTTTCAAAATATACCCAGCAGTTTCCATTCTAGCCTATCGATCCGCCGAACAATCCTACGGGGAACAAAAAAGAGTGCTAAGTGTGTCAATGTCGTGTCTAATTAGATGGTTTTAGATGTGGTGTCTCACCTGCGACATTCGTGGCCTTGCGTTAGGATCTCTTCGGATGCATAACGATGCAGCGTGCAGCATACAGTACACTTCATGCTCTGCAAAGCTATTTCCCAACCTTGGATCAATGAGTTCATCAATGAGCAGTTCATCCAACAATGGGCGCGCCTAATTCATAAAGCAAGTATGAGCAGTTAGCAACGGTATAGCTTCTATGTCGTTAACTGGGTAAGAATGTGAATGTCAGAGAAGTTATCCTACCCATTCAGTGAGGCACTGTTGACCTTTCGGCCGACTAAGGTCCACGGCTTTTCGTCCGGTGATTAGCTCCACCAGTACCACCCCAAAGGAGTAAACATCAGCTTTTTCTGTGATTTGGCCACTCTGAGCATACTCTGGAGCCAAATACCTACACCATAGAACAATAACTTAGTCAATCGGATATGTGGACGAGGCATGTTAGAGGGAAGGTATGAGATATGATCAGATGTCTACCCAAATGTTCCAATAACTCTTGTTTCGACACCCGTATCTCCATCGGGCTGCCACCTCGCGAGGCCAAAATCTCCAACCTTGTAGAAAAAGAATGAAACTCAGACATTGATGAAAAAGAGAAAAACCTTGATCAATTCCAAAATTTCGTAGGCTGTGGGCTGTACTGTAGTTTATGATGTATTAAGCTAAACAGGAAAACCACAAAGTTGGAAAAGAAAATGACATTTGACTGCTGGAGGATGGATCCATGAATACCATGAGAAGTATTTTACAGATGTTAGCCAAGATGGGGAATTGTCATACCAGTGGTTCAAAATCATGGGTAATAAGAATGTTGTTCGGTCGCATATCCCGGTGAACAATGCAACCCACTCTACATTCTTCATGTAGATATCGTAGCCCCCTCGCAGCTCCCACGGCAATCTTTTGCCGTGCAGACCATTCCAAGGGCTCCTGTTGGCGTCCTGAATATGCATCACAAAACTTACTCACAAAAGAATTTAACAAAAAAATCAAAATAAAGAACTGTTAGGTAGGGAAAAAACAAAGATGGGCAAATGTGGGGGTTCTTCCATTGCATCTGTGTACTAATAATAAGACCCTAAAAAGAGACTCCATTGCTTTGAAATGTAATTTGTATCAATAGAAATGTGCATTGTATAGCAATAACTGAATGAGTGCATTTTCAAGTGGTTGAGGTCAAAAGATTACCATATAAATGAGAATCCAATGAGCCATTGCAGATGTATTCATAAACCAGCAACCTTCTTTTCTCCTCTATACAGAAGCCGATCAACATCACGACATTTCGATGTTGTGCACAGCTAAGAACTTCAACTTCTGAACAAAATTCAAGGTCTCCCTGAGAACTAGCTAATTTGTGCTGCTTGACAGCAACCACCTGCCCGTCCGGTAGTACCCCTCTGTGAACAGATCCATATCCTCCTTCTGCCAAAAAGTTGGCTTGTGAAAATCCACCAGTAGCGAGCTCCAGCTCGGCATAGCTGAACCACCTCGGAGGCTTTCCAAAAACTGGTGCCTTGTGTTGACATATTGAACATAATGGAGGGGGGCCTGGTGGCGTGTTCCTTGACAACGAAACCGCATCTCGTACGTCCCCGTGGAAGTCATTGTCGCTTCTATGGCTTGAAATTCCAATACTAGATTCTCTTTCGAGTTTTGAAGACTTTGGTAGAAAAGATTTTCTTGTTGATACTTGATTCCTGTCATCACATCTCTGTGACCTTCCACTTATATGTTGTGAGGATTGAAGGTGAGAACTTAGAAACTCCGTCATCCATGGTTGGAACCTTAAACTCGCTGAAGATACCGATAAATTTTCACTATCTGAATCTGAACTGGCAGCATCAAGTTCTTTATTTTCCTTGATAACAAACAGCTCCTCTTTCTTTGTGTCTCCATTCATTTCAGAGTTGAAAAATGGTGAAGTTCCAGGATCTGAGCTTGACACAGACGATGTTCCAGCTTCGGTGGTGGTAAAAGGTGTACCCAGCTCTGGACTGCTATTCGGCGTCACAACTGGTCCCCGAATAAAATCCAGAGGATCGTTATTTTCTTTTTGATGGCTTTCAGACCCTTCATCTATATCAGAAGGTAATGGAGAGGTCACTTCTGATTCCTTCTTAGGAGAGCCAACCAGGTTCAAGCGAAGAACTTTCGGCTGTGATCGCTTCATTACGACAATGTTGCATTGTAACTCCTCCATACAACATTTCTCCTCGTGTTTGAGCTGCCTGGAACAATTTGAGAATTACATTACACATTGTAGCAAAAAGAGAAAGAAAAAACCCCAAAACATAAAAGCAAAAAATAAGATTCGAGAAAACTTAGAAGAGAGCAAAATAGAAAATTACTTGTCTAACACAACCCAGCTAGCTTGAGCTCTCTTAGCCTCAGCAGCAACGGCCCCACTGGGCGACCCCGAGACAATTTTGATTTTCACATTTATCTGCAAAAGAAAAAGTTTCATTTCAAGAAATGAGTCATCCAATTGGAGAATTAACTCTTTGAACATGAGAAAAACACCAAGAGGAAGCTTAAGGTTATTACCTTATTTGGATCATAAACATCATGAAGCTGCAGGATCATCTGCGAGCAGGAATCGGTAATATCGCATTTCTGCTCTGAGCTTGTTCCAGAGTGAGCTTTCTTGTGACCACTTGCGCAGTCCCCAGCAAATCTCGGGAAACCCCAGAATTTTCTACCTGAAGGACATGGTGCTGTTAGTAATCTGCTAATTGAGTAATGAAAATGAAGCCCAGTAAACAATTGTAGGGGCCCTATCTCATCTTCCCGTTTGGAACTTTCCTTCTGCATTTTTTAACAATCATTTGGAACATTTCAAAATCCCATGAAACTAGAACAGCCTCCACAACCAGAGTGTAAGATCTGGAAGCATGTTTGATAAAAAGCAGAAACTTAGCGACAACATTTTCAAGAAGACTGGTTAATGGCAGAACCGGTTCGGGAAGATGAACAAATGACTGACCAAGAACAGGGACATGAAAAACATAAGAGGAAATCAAGTTTGGATCATCACTAAATGCATAAGTATTTGCACAAATCAAAATGAGGGAAAGGGAAACAAAAAAGCATACCAGAGCTTTGAGAAGGGACAACAACCAGCAGAGTTATGCAATCTCCAAGTTGAACAACATGAGTCAACGCCCAAACCAGAGCAGTTTTTGGAATTTCTTTGGAAGCCTTCACTGCAACAATCACCTTCTGGACATCATCAGAACCTTTGTCCTGCTTCCCCCGCTTCTGCTCCCGACTCATTACCACGTCGATTAGTCGAAAATTTCCTACGCTCTAAGAAAGTCAACTCTCAAACTCCAAGAAGCAGATATCGCCACTGCTGCTGCTCAAAGACATGGCTAAGGACCAAATCCAGAAACATGTGCATTATTGATCTGTCCCACAATGTTGGATTCAAGTTATGTTCACGACCGACATGCTCACAATTCAGTCCAGTTAATCCCGAGCCTACAATGACACGACCCTTTTCACACCAATTTATATATATTACCATCACCACGTTGTCATTTTATCTTAATCAGTGTTTCAGAGCATAATCTAGGACATTCTGATACCGAAAAACTTCATTAACCCTTGTGAAACTTAAGAACAGAGAGAATCAGGAGATAATTGGCAACAAATTGTAAAGAAAACAAGGAAAGAGATGCACATGCAGATTAGATTTCTCTATCCATTTCGAAGCTAAGCACCTCCCCTGAGCTTTCAAATCACCAAAAATGGCCCTCGGTCTACAGGGATTTGAAGAAATTCCGGAAAAAGATTCTTAAAAAAGGATTGGAGTCAGTGACACGACAGAACCCAGCTCGCTCTTGTTGATGGGTAGTGAATGAGAGGTGAATGAATCAGTTGAGACAGAACCCAGATGAAAAATGAAATCAATCAGCCTCAAATAAAGCTTCATCGAAACGACCAGCGACAACAATGTCCGGAGCCAAATCTGATCAAATCCAAAAGCTACCTAGAGATAGAAAAGAAAAATGTAGGGGGAACAAAAATCACAAAGATCCAATGTCAGTAAAAGGACTAAGTATAGCATTCAACATTTCACTAAAATGCACACAGTTTTTCGATCGACCCACCGATTGAAAACCCTGAAATCTTCAAGGAAACAGAGCGAAAGCTGCTCACAAAACAAAACCCAGAAACAACTTGTTATCCAAATCTTAGCGAGGACCTCTGAATTTTTTTTCCCCCACTTTCCTCTGATGGGTCTCCTTCTTCTTTCACGTCAAGCCAGCCAGAGCCGCAGGAAGAAGCCGAAACGGGTCCGAAAAGAGAGGATAGATTGAATTTTGTAAGGGTAATCAGAGTAAGCGCCAAATTATGAAAACAAAAACATAATTGGGTTTTCTTTTTTCTTTCTTTCTTCTTCTTTTTTCTTAATTTCTCTCTCGTTTTTTGCCAACCACCATCATCCAACCCAACCCTCGCTCCTGAAAACCTTTTTTGAGATAATGAGTACAAAAGTTTCTTCAGAGAGAGAGAGAGAGAGAGGGTGGGGAAGAGAGAGAAACTGTTTGAGTGAAATGAACAATCGATCAGCTTTGTGGTGTGTCTGTTGGAGAGAGAGTGGATTGAGGATAGAGAAATTTAACTTCAAAGTTGCGTCAAAATCATCAATAAGATTCATAAATCACAAACTTTCATCACATTTTATGCCAATAAAACTTTCACATCATATGATTCTAGATAGTTTTACATGTAACAGTGGAGAAAGATTAATTTTTTCTCAATGGGGTTAGCCAAATCCAACATCATTAACAAATTACAGAGCTGTTTTTAATTCAAAAAGTGAAATTTTGAAGGAAACAAAAAGAGGGGTGGGAAAGAGGTTGAATAAATCCAAAGATTAGCACAAACTGTGCAGATGCAAGCATGTCTCTGTGCTTCATCAGCCTGCTGCTCAATCAGTTTCCTCTGCAACTTGCCCAATCAAGTTCTAGTTTGCCCATTTTCAAAAAGGCCCTCCATTTTAATCGTAATTACAGAATTAACCTTCCCAATTTTTGTGTTCGTTGTCTCAAGGGCGCTAGAATATTATAATTTGAAAAAAAAAGAAGAATATACTTGGAAGAAATAAATGGGGCCCATGAACATGAACTTTATTTTTTAAAATACTTGATTTGAATTAAAGGGTTGGTTGATGAAACAAAAATATAGAGTATGGTTTGGAGGAAAAAAAGGTGGATGGATGGAATGATCTTATTTGAATTGATCCACTTTTCATGTGGCCGTACCATAGTGTATGATTATTAGGTATATTGGGAAAAGTGTGACTTGATAATATATATTTTGCATAAATGTTTGAGCCAAAGTGYTTTGGAGTTTAAAAAAAAAGAAAGGAAAAAGGTCGTAATGATCTCCTATCAAGTTACTTCAATTGAATGCGATTATGGTAGCTAAGTCGTTTCGACTCGATATTAGATTTAAAAAGTGTGAAATATTTATTTGCTGTGAGTTGTTTTATTTTGATGATTTTTCTAGTAATTTTTATCAATATTTACATTTTATGAATCTATTGACTTAAAATTAAGATTTCAACATTTCCATCGATATTATTAGATTTGGAACTTTTAGGTACAGGTGAGCAAAGAGATTCGAAAAACTGCTCGGACCGATCAGAACCGAGGTTGGTTGGTCGGTTCCTTGGTTTGCCGTTTCAATTGTCGGTTGACAATCATGCAACCCTAAATTCGATCGACGGACGGACAATAATATACCCCTCCCGCTCTTCTCCTCCTCAAATTTCCTCTACGTTTCGAAAACCCCTCGACCCTCATTCAAATTCTGGACAAATTGAATGGAAATAATGAAAAAGATGAAGATAAACTAAAAAAACGGAATTGAAAAGAAAAATAGCATTATTGGTTTTCCGACAAACCAATCGGCCAAACTGACAATTGATTCAATCGGCACCAATTCATGCAGGTAAACCGTTGGTTTGTAAATCGGTCTCCATTTTCAGCATCGGGAAGAACTAAAAAACCGACCCAGACCACTCCATACCAAACAACGCTGCTTTTAGGTTCGAATTTTTTAAAAGAAAGTTGAAAGACCCAAAATCGTAAATACAGCAAAGATAGAGGGCTCTTTATCCAAGACATCTGAAAACCCAGTTTCAATTTTGAAACTTGTCATTAATGCAAAAACGTGAACTCAACCACAATCCCTAGTAAAGCATTTAAACAAAGAACAGAAAAAAATGCCCACCCCCCGACACTGTCCCCAAGCGCCATGGCCCCCACGTGGGGTCCACTCGCCGTTAGCAGTCGTCGTCAACTGTCCCATCGCCCATCCGTCGCCACCCACGTGTCCACCTGTCACCGTTTCGCCCACCCGACGCCGTCAACGTCTTCCGTCTTCACGGCTCACGCTCGCGGCGCGGCGCGTTACCTTCCTCCGTTCATCGCCGCGTCAGAAGACGGTGACGGGATTTACCTCACGGTAGGGTCACTGTAGCAGCTGCTTCTTCTGCGGCTGCAGTGACCAGACGACGGCGTTTTTGGCGGCTGACGTCCTCGGCTTCGGTGCCACGTATCCCGGATCGTGTCGCAGCTTTCGAACCTCCGAAAGTTTTTTTTTCTATTATTATTTATTTCGTTTTTCTTCCAAAGTTTAAATTTTATTTTGTTAAATCAAGTTTATATTATTTATTTCGTCTTATTATGGCCAGAAGACAAAAATAAATAAATAATGCATTTTTTTGTTTTGTTATATTATTAATTATAGTTAGTGGTTAATCTTATTATTATTATCAACCGACTATGGAATACAACGCACGTTTTCATGCATGTTTATACTTGTTTAATGAATTAAATATATTTTATATTTTATATTTTTKTATTATACAATGTATTTATATTTTTATTCTTATGGACGATATTCATTATATATATATTTCACATCTTATCTTAACACAATTTTTATATTGATATATCTTAAATTCAAGAGAGGTTGCTATGATTTTAAATAAATCTACCTTTACTTAGCTTAAAGGTTTGAAAGTTTAAGTGCATGTAATACATATTATATTGGGAATTTGAAAGTTTAACGGATCTAAAATCTATATTTTTATATGTGTGACACATAAAATGACACAATTAGAAATAAATTTGATAAAGACTATATTGAATTTGTATCGGTCTACCCAATGTAGCCTATGTTTTAACAATTGATGGAGATTACATATGAGCTCATAAAAGTCTTCCCGAGTATTTACTCACCATTTTTTCTTCTCATAAAATCTATCTTATAAGCCCTTAATCACCATGCAATGCTTATGCGCACCATAAAAGAATATAAGATTTGTGTTTATAAATTACCCTAATTCATTCTACGTTCGTAGCGCAGGCAATATTCTAGGTGTTGGGTCACTCTATAACACCTTGGGGCTATTACCAGCAACAAAATGCTATCTATAGAGATAGCACRGCTAGTTTGTCGTACTTAATTTCTATGTTCAACAATGTATTTTCGATTTTGACTTTTAAAAGAGCTTACTTGATGATTAGGATCAAGCCACCAACCTAACAGTTGAACTAAATTGCACAAATGAATGAGTCGTATGAATACAAATTTATATAATATATGATTGGTTTATGAGCTTTTTGTTATATAAACCAAATATAGGTTTCACAAGTCCAGGTGTGTAGTGTATGTGATTAGTAAACCTGTAACAATGAGACCATAAGCAAATCAACCTAACAAAATACGACTTCTTAATTTTCAAGTTACACAGACTTTATGACTCACGAGTATATATCATTTAAAATTTATCTCACATGGAATAACTAACAATAAAGTGGTATTATGCAAGTAAAAGTGACAAGTTTGCTTCTTAACTTCCAACATTATAAGTCAAATCATTAGTTATTAACAGTGGCATGTTGACTGTATTGGGAAATTAGGCGCTCCGCACAATGTTTCTCTCTATAACTATAGCTAGTCAATTAAAGTCGATCACACAACACAAACAGAAATATAGGTAAAGCAATAAATGACACAACAGATTTATATTGATTCACTCTAATTGGTTACGTCCAGTCTTCGACTCAGATGCGGGTTCCATTATATGAGAATTTGATACAAGCACTCACAATATCTCCCTACGGTACACCTTCTAGAGGTTCCAACAAAAGCATTCTTGCTTCTAAGTATTTAACATTGTGCTTAGGTACATGAATAAAAGAACTCACAAAGTAATCGAGAACTAATTATCCCAAACAATGATTTTGATCTGCCATATTTTGTGTGTTGCTAACACCCCGAGTCGTCGCCTCTTAACGCCACAAAATTCTTCTCAATTTTCCGAAAGTTTTTTTTAATGATTTTTGATCCTTCTTTACCCCATAATGATATTGAATCCTCACAGCTGCTGAAAACTTAAGCAAAACGAAGGTAATTTTATAATAACTTGCACTGGAGTGTTGAGACATTGTTTATAGCGTCTCAATGCTACGCACCTCCCTTGTGACAACGTTGAGACATCGTCCTTAGCATCTCAATGCTCTGATTCTTGCAACCTACGATGCCTCCTCAACTAGCATGCCTATATATAGTTCTCATGCATTTCACCATTCATTGTTCATCAAATCTTCATCGATTCGATTGTGGTTTGGCTCCACCAATCCCAACAAATTAAACTGATAAGTGATAATTTGACATGTTAAATGATAGTAGTAGACAATTAAATATATATAAGCATATACATACCAACAAATTCAATCCAACATTCAAATATGTAGTAAATTTTAAACCAATTTAGTTTTTGAATCCTATTTCATCCTCATTTTTTATASGTATTTCATCTTAGTATTTTACCTTTTAAATATTATATTCTACCCATAAACATTACATATAAAATTATTCTAATCCTTGCCACTAATTTTATGTTAATCAAATAAAAATACTCTGAATTCGTTAGAAAATATAAGACCTGTAACACATGACTTTACACACTTGTACATRCATGAATTGATCAGGTAAATGAAAAAAAAATATATGCATGTATCAAAATATAATATTTTATTTAAATGATTAATAGCAAGAACTAAATTGATTTTTTCGGAAAATTCAAAGTTAATTAGTTAAAACTTAAAATAAACTAAATAAGATTTTAAAATTTAAGATTAATATACTTTTTTAATTCGCTTATTATAAATAAAAAAATCAAATCAACGTTGAAAATCTGTAAAATTGATTGATGCGTGGTTTGTGCGAGACGGAGCGTCAGAAAGCCGACAAATCGTCTCGCTTATTTTTAATTTCTTTTAATAATCAAATAAAACACTGTATTATTCAACGACATCGGCGTGCATTAAAATTGATGACACATATGTCCAAACTCATCTTCTCTTTTTCTTTTTTCTGTTTAATTAATCAAACACACCCAGAATTTTATAAAATTATCTTAATTAGAATAATTATTATATTTAATGACTTAATTGTATTTTTGGCATTATCGTTAATTGTAGGCATGTTTTGTCTTAGCTTATAGTTTTTTTTTGTTAAGTTTTTTTCGTTACCGTGAATTTTTCATAAATTATTTAGTAAAAATTTTTGCATGACATGTCTTTTGTTTGCCTACAAAATTTGACTATGTTTGTACATGCATTTGAAACAATATACTAATCGAAGTATATTAATCGAATCAAAAGTTTAAAAATTTAGATATTTAGATATTAAAATATCATATTTAAAAATCTATTGTCTTAAACAACGCGTATAGCTCTCAAATTTATTGAACCAAACAATTTTTTTAAACTCAACTAATTCAAGTTTTCAAAATTTTTAAACTATATTTGCTACCAACGTGTTAATATAACTTTTTGATCAAGACAGCGATCAAGCTCGATCGTGAAGTTCGRAATTTTATTACCGACATACGAAGGAYATACAAAACAAAATTTGCACTCCGACACTCAAATTAGTACACAATCTGATCAATACTGTAGAGAAAATATTGTCTCACGTACCTTGTGTTAGAGRTAGTGTTAGCACGCTTCTAAGGGAGCTTCCGATAACACTTCAACGGCTCTCCAACCACCTAGGATTATGGCGTCTTGTTGGAGAACATGTTTGTTGCTTTGCGCCTATTTGGTGCTCTTCAAGGTCGGCTTGTACATGACAAGGATCAGTCGGTATGTGAGATATGGCTCAACTCAACTTCTACTGTCGAACTGCCTAAAATTGTTYTCATGAATGTTTTCATAATTATCTGATCATCGTAGTTGGTTGTTTCTARATGTCAACATGTGGCAGGTGATAATTGACCTCCAACAATAACAATCCTCCCCAAACRTCTATAATAGTATGAGATATTGTCTATTTTAAACCAAAGTTGTTGCCCGTCRCACCAGTGAAAATACTATATTCTACTTATATATCCACGAAATCTTAGCAAATTTGGGATTCATTCAAGTAATTAAACAAGGAAAGAATTGGAATATTTTGAAATTGGAGGTATTGGGAGCTGTGAAAATTTGTAATTTAGTATGAAACTATGTTAATATAGAGTTGGAGAGTGTGGTTTCTGTGTGAAGAATTATTTTGCCCAAGGCTAATAATTGAAAATTGGAATCAAATCTCTGTGATTTGTACTGCTCTTCTTCTACACCCTTCTTCCACATTTTCATTCCCAACCCATGTCCTCTCTCTTCCTAGACTATGATGAAATAACTTTTCTAAATATTAAGGTTTGRATTCAATTTTAGTTTGGATTTCTTTATTTTGATGTTTGGACTCTCACAATGAACTTAAGAAAAGGTATACTTTTTTATTGTTGCAGTTAATTTGTCGTGTAGCATATGAGTAACGTGACTTCTYAAATATGTATATGAATGTACTAACATGGACATGTATTAAAGTTATTGTTAAGTAGAATTAGAGCATGCCATGTAGAACACTTGCTTGAAAACACACTTCCGACTTGAGAAAAATGCCATTATCGAAAGATTAGCTGACACCATGTACGACGCGTCGAAATAGTAGTGTCACGCTTCCCAAAGCTTCCCTATAAAAATCAAGCTTCATTCCTCTCAGAGATATACGATTACGTACTAACTTTGACTTCATAGTGTACGTGATCAAGCACGACACTAGTGCAACGTTTTGTTTGTAAGTCGTCGCCTAAGACTTAGCACACCTCATCCAGACMTTACATCAATAGGAGGCATTTGAAAAAAAAAGGGCCAAAATTCTAGATTACAACATAYGTGGGAGCTAGGATTTTAAATTACTACCCCTTAAAAGAAATTTAAATAACTTAGGACTTGTTTGATAACGTTCTTATTTCTTATTTATGTTTCCTCGTTTTTAATAAATAACAGTAGAATGACATGACTCTACACCCATGGATTAAAAAAATGATAAAATAATATTTTTATGTATGATTTGGAACAAATTAGAAATAGGAACAAGTAACCAGAAACTTGTTTTTGGTTGTTCCAAAATATTTATACAATTTTGATAAAGTTTCTAAATAAATTGAGAAACAATAAATATAAATAGTTACCAAATGCTTTGGTTTCCTAATAAAATTAGAAATGAAAAACAAGRAGTGGAAACGTTACCAAACAGACTTTCAATAATTGTGTCGATCCACGTAAAGTTGGCTAAAGCAAATAATGGGGCGAGTAGATAATAAACGATAGAGTAAATAGTAATTAACAAAAAGAATTATTTCTTCAATAGACATACCAAAATGATTATTTGCTTTTTAAGTTTAATACACCAACTGAATAAACAAGCAAAATGCTAGAGACCAAAATATAGTAAACCTAAAAATTAAGAGATTTAAACAAAATATTAATATGATTAGCGTGTATTTAAGTCATTGATTCCTATAGAAAATGTTGTACGTAAAAGAAAAATAAGAAGAGAAAATGTTACGATAAATAATTGATTGAATATAATTCTATTAAATGGTCAATAATAAAAATAATTTTCAATTATGCAATGAGTTATGAAATAGTCATGTTAATCTAAGAACCATAACGGGTATTAATTCTCTATCGATATGTCGACATTTTCATTAACATTCCATATATTATGAGTTTAACATCAAGAAGTGAATCAACATCTACGTAGGATCATAAAAAAAAAGACAAATATATAAAAAAAAATATATAATTTCTATCATTTCAATATGGACATTTTAAACTTTCTGAATAATAGAATACGTAAATTAATTAACCTATATATTTGTCTTCCAGAATCTATTAGATTCTAACATTAATGTTCATCAACATGTGTTTTTAGGGCCAAAGCCAGCATAATTCAACGGTAATTGGCATATAAGTTTGAATCTTCTCCCCAACATATTGTACTAAAAAAAACATGTGTTTTTGAGAAAAAAAATTTCCGAGGAGGAATATTTTAATTATTTTAAGAAAATAGAATATTTGCCCAAACAATTTTAAAGCACATTTTTACTAATTTTTTGTTCAGGAGATTAAACAAGTAAAAAAGACCATTTCTCATGTCAATTTCTACTTCCCCAAATAGTCCCTGGCATAGATCAAGTGGGATCTTCCTCAGATTTTTAAAATAAGAAACGATTTCAGCTGCGTCTCTTTGTATTTATTTGGGTAACTAAAAATTGAAGAATCAAATATTTTATAGTTCTTAAACCTTTTTACAATGTATGGTAATTTCCAAAATAAAATCTTAGCTATAAAATTAAATAGATTTCAGAATCAATCCTCTTAAAGATATCCAATAAATCAATTAAATTTATCTAATCTATCAATCTAAACTGGTTTATTCTTATTTAATATGATATCGGAGCAGAAGATCATGACCCGTTCAAATCCCTATAATGTTGTTTTCTTACGTCATTTATATTTATTTCCAGTTTTGAAGAACTCTGCAGTAGTTTGTAATAGCAACATATGATATCTAAGTCTGCCTTTATTCTAATTTTCATAACAAAATCTTCCGGTTATAAAAATTCAAAAAGGGATAACTACATTTTCAAAAAAGTTAAATAGATTTAAAAATTAATATACTTTTACAAATCAATTACAGAGAAAACCAAAAAACATACGTTTGGTTTCTTAAATTTTCACACTTATTTCATCTTTGTTGGTATACTTTGAAACTTTATATTTTAGCCCCTAAATTTTAAGTAGAATTTATTCATAGTCTTCATCATTATAACTCTACCACTAGAGGTTAGAGTAAGGATTCCAACCTTCCATTCTTATATAAAGGTTGTTGGAGTCTTTCACTCGTGACCAAACATTCATAACAAATCAAATGAATTTTTATAAAAGTTTAAAAATCAAAATAAAAACGTATAGAAATAGTGTCGAAGAACATTGACCGAATAATAAATTAAAATAAATGGAAATAATAAAGAGCCTAATGGGCATCACACCATGGTCAATCATATAAGTTGATGTAGCAGTTCTAATAGTTGTCATTTTGGCATTGAAGGGAAGATATAGATTCCTTCTTTTGTGGTCCTTTTTGAGTTAATTAAAATTTAAAGGGAACATTTTAATTAATTAAACCATCAAAATGGGAAAGAAAATGGATTTGGGGTTTTGGTAGGTGAGGATGTAAATGGATGTGAAACCAATCAAAAAGTCATTTTCTAAATTTCTCACAATAAATCTCCCTACCCTACAATCCCTCAAATTTCAACTTTTTCTCTTATTTTATCATCCATATATAATAGCCTTCCCATTATCCCCTTTTTCAAAATATCTTCAATATYATAATTATCAAGTTTTTCTTAGTTTCGTTCATGTATTTACAAGTGAAAATAACAATTCATCGACGTGTGTCTATATTTTTATCTAGGACTGAATTATTGGACATTTTACGASATTATAAAAGATAAAACATCTTCATATTGAAGACATTAAATATATATTGAGGTATTCTCATAGATTAGGTTAGAATCTTGCGACATGTAGAAGAAATCATACAGGACAGGACGACGTGSGACAGGACCAATATATAGGCATGTAGGGTTGGAAAATTTTGATGATGAAAAATAATTTTAAAACCTCAATTTGTCCAAACTTTTTAAATTTTACTTTGCATAATTACTTTCCTAGATTCATTTCTTTCTCCATAGTAATTTTCATAAAATTATTGGTTCTAGATCCTATAAAAATATATATTATATTTGGCTTTTACCCYGGGGTGAGATCAGTCTTACACAGCATCAAATTAGAAGTATATATATATTTTTTATAAATAGCATTGGTGTAAATATTTTGATTGAAATAATGATTTAGTTCCTGAATTTTAATTTGKAATGATTTAGTTTTTTTTTTTACTTTCAAATGAATAACAAATTAAATCCATAAATTTTAGTATGCAACAATTTAGGTTAAATTTTGTAATGATTTAGACCCTAACGTATCTCATCGAAATTAAATGTCGATTTTTATCATCTAGCGATTCGATCCTTGTAATTTATAAACATGTGTTGGTCTCTCTTCAGTTCGACAATCTACATATATAAAAAACCTTATTAAATCACACCAAAAACTAAATCGTTACAAATTTTAAACTAGATAGACTAAATCATTACTTCAATCGAAGTATAAGAAACAAAAGTATTTTTTCAACCATAAGCATTATAGTGGTGAGAGGTAGAAATTCGAATCTCCAACTTATCAAGAAAGTTAGTAATGTCTTTAACTGTTGAGCTATATTCAAGTTAGGAGACCACCAGCTACGACCCTGAGTACGACGGAGAATTTGTGTTTTATTTTTTCCCTTCCATGGGAGAGAGAAAATCATGAGCAAGGAAATGAAGAAGAAGTGAAGGAATCATGGATAATGGGTATGAATCCAAAGAAGAAAGAAGAAGAAGAAGAATGAGAGAGAGAGAGGAGACAAAAACCAAGCTCCATTAGTGTACGGCATTGACCCATTTAGAAGGCAGCTGCAACTGCATGCTTTGTTTTTTGCCTCATCAAATTACAGCTTTTCCCCACCTCAATAATGGACTTGGGGAAGCCTTGGACTTGGGTCCATATAAAATTACAACTTCAATCACTTGCCATCTAAAAATATTCGAGACAAAATCGAAAGTTTAATTATTTATATCAACGGACTTCTACCATTCAAAGGCCTAGTAGATAAATCAATTTAAACATAATTCAATTGATTAAAGTACCTATTTTCGATTAAAAGATCGTGAGTTTAACTCAACAAAGACCTATTAGATCAGGGTGAAAGTTTAAAGACCAAATTTATATATATGTGATTAAATTATAAGTTTAATTGATCAACGATTTAAGATTGTATCTAATAGGCTTTAAATTTTTAAATTTGTGTACTTCTTATAGGTCCATAGCCTACTCTTCATTGTTTTCTTAAATTTGTGTCTTAGTAGAACCCCAACTTTTCAATTTTGTTGTCCATAAATTAAAAAAATAATAATAATAAGAATTGGTCAAGATCTATTACGTATAAAATTGAAATTTAAGCTTATAGATCTATTAAACACAAACTAGTTCGTTTGAAGACTTAATAAATACTTTTGAAAGTGTATAAATCTTTTAGACACACTTTTAAACTTACTAAATATTTTTTAAAAATTTAGAAACCTACCGAACACGACTGTAAAAGTTTGAAGACTAAATGTGTAAGTCAATCATGTTAACATACAAGTTTAATTTCTTATACTTTCGTACTTGTGTCTAATAGATACCTAAATTTTAAAAAGTGTATAATAGGTTCTTTAACTTTGAAATTTATGTCTAATAGATCGTTGAATTTTAAAAAGTATCTAATAGGTTCGTATAATCTCAATTTTGTGTTTAGTATGTCATTGACCTATTTGATATTTTATAAAATTCACTAACACGAAATTCAATATTATATCTAATAGATCGTTTAATTTCAAAAAATTTCGAATATTTCAATAACCTATTAGTTATGAAAAAGTTTCGAATATTCCAATAACCTATTATTTACAAAAATTTGAAAATTTTGAGACTTATTAGACTCTAAATTCAATATTATGTCTAATAGATTCTTTAATTTGAAAAAGTTTGGAGTATTTTGATAGCATACTTTGTGAGCTACATTTCATGAGATTTATATTGAAATTATTTGTTAGTTTTCGTTTCTTCATGACAAATTTAAGCACATAAGATATATTTTGCAGAAATAAAGCATCGGGAGGAAACGAGACATATTTGGATCAAAATGAGAGAAAAATCGGAATTAAAGTGACCAATATATGGAATAACAACAAGATTTGGAGCTAAAAACCCGAGGAAATAGCGCCACGGCGCTAGCCTAGAGTGCCACGACGCTCCAAAGTTTAAATTTCGTGTTTGTGAATAGTGTAGCGTCATGACCCTGTATATAGCGCAACGGCGCTGCCGCGACAACTTTTTATAAAAATAGGGTTGTGCAGCCATCGAAAGGGGAGAGTTTGGGAGAGGTTTTTTGGCAGTTTGCCTTTTTGGTCAATTTGGAGGGCAAGGAGACCATTGGAGAGCTTAGGAAAGTGATTTTCAAGGCTCAGGATCATGGATGTCGCTTCGGGGACGGAAGATTGACACGCCGAACATAGTTTCTTCTCCTTTCTCTTGATTTTTCTAGTTTTGTTATGGACTTCTCATTGTGATTTTATTATTTTACATTGAATATGAAATGCTAAACCTCTTATCTTAGGGATTGATGTAGCCATTGAACTTTATGCATTGATTGTTTAGTTTTCTTGATTGAATGTTTATGAATGTTCTATTTATGCTTCTCTACGCTTCATGCCTTGAATCTACTGGCCATAGATTGATTGATTTTAGACTTGAAATCTTACGCTCGGGAGAGGTGGTTTAGAGTTAGAACTGGAATGCATAACTAAAGGGGTTTTAAGATCGGGAGATTTAGAAGTTCTTTAGAGGTCGTTAAAAGACTTGTTCAATAAAGTCTTTACTTGTTATAGAAACTAGATAGGGATATTGGTTTCATAATTGGTAAGGAGAATTAGCTTGCGCTCGGGAGAGGCAATTGAGATTTGAGAGTTCTTGGCCTATAGAATTAATAATTCGTTCAATCTTGATTAAGTAAGGAGTTGGTTCATATATTCAATAGGTGAAATCAATTCCCTAGACCTTTCTCCCCATTGTTTTTATCTTTGTTATTGCTTGTTTATTTCCTTTGATTATATTCTCCAATTTGATTTTGATTCTCTAAATAAAATTGAGCGATTGTATTTGTGGTACTTAAGTGATCTAGAAACCCAATCCAGAGGACGATATCGGTATTTGACTTACCACTTTATTAAAGCTTGACCCGTACACTTGCGGTAAGCAATTTCTGCTACATATTTCAATTACATTTTAGTTACAACAAAATTGAAAGTTCAAATACGTATTAGACACTTCTAAAATTCAATGACCTATTAGATACAAGCCTGAAAGTTCAATTTTGTGTCTAATATGCCATTGAATTATTTAATATTTTTTTAAGTTCACAAATCTATTAGATACAAAATTGAAAGTTTGTGATCTTTTTATACACATGACTTAATATTAAGTCATCATTTAATTTGAAAAAGCTTTAAATATGTAGATTTATTAAACACAAAATTGAAAGTTTAAGAACTTTTTAGAGAATTTAAAAGTTTAAGGACCTGTTAGACACAAAATTAAAAGTTTAGGTCTTATTTGATAACAACGTGGTCGTTTTTAAAAATTAAGTTTATAATCGCTAGTTCTACTTCTACCTATATATTCGTTTTCAAAATCTCAGCTAAAATTTGAAAACTAAAAGACAATATTTTCCATAAATATGTTTTTGTTATTAAAATTTGGTATCGAAAAAACGTGAAAAAGATACCAAATAAATTGTGAGAAAACAAACCTAATTTTTAAAAGTAGAATAGAGTATGAGACTGCATATCAATATGAAAATCAGCAGAGGCAGGGGCCATTTTCCTTTGCTTTCCATAGCTTTTTTTTTTCCCTTTGATATCTCTGTGTGGGCTCAGAAACAGAGGTAGAAACTGGTGGATGATTTGATTCCAAGCCAAACCCAAAAAGAAAAGGCTGTGGAGAAATGGAAATTTTGGCAGAGTCGAATCAAAGATTCTCTCATCACTCACGATTCCAAAATGCACTCAATTTTAACTTCTTAAAACCTAAATTGAAACACCCAAATTCCTAAAATCACCTTTAAATTTTACATGCCTACTTTGAATGCATGTAGAGATACCCAAACCTCGTTAGGGAAGGACAATATTCCCCATGTCTCAAGAAAATGAGGACGTTTTAACGTTTAACGTTAAGCTTATCATGTTTTAATCGTCGAGCTAATTTTTGTAGTACTATCAATTTTGCTTTGAGACATTCTCTTCTGTCA
The DNA here is from genome assembly GCF_001995035.1 of Momordica charantia. The sequence continues at coordinate 212,478 of NW_019104537.1, read as the reverse complement.
ACTACGAGAGTTTAAACCTCGACTGGAAGGAAGGAGAAAAGACGAGTGAGTCTGATAATACATAGAGCGTTGTTTTTCCTTTCTAGGTCTCTCGAAAAGGCAATATGGTTTTTTTTAGTTCAACAACTGTGGGATTGGGAGATTCGACCTTCGGGATGTTACTAATGTGTCTTATTCACTTGAACTATGCTCATATTAGCAAATATAGTTATTCCTCCTGAAACTCTACAGTGTAGCTATCCAATTATCGAGTTTCAGCCGAGTACATGTTGCACTCCCTTGAAAAAAATGAACCTGAAGAAAATGATGTGATTCGAGTGATTAATGGCTTGCAAGCCTTTTAATACAGCCAGGCCCATATATAGAAGAACTTACAGATGGCCCAACAAAATATTGGAAAATGGGCCATTCGGTTTCCTCTATTTTAGACCACCTTCTCTGAGGGGTTTTTTTTTTAAATTTATTTAAATACTTTCTTAATTGCTGTGTTTTTCAGCTTTGTTTCATTTTGATTTCTATACTCTAAAAACGTTTATTTTGGTCATGATACTTTCAAATTTGGTTCTCTAGTCTATGTGCTTTTGAAATTTTCATTTTTGTCTCTGTACTTTTTAAAATTGGTCATTTTGATCCATTCATTTTCAATTTTAACTCGTTTAGTTTGATCATAAATTTTAGCACAATACGTTATTCACTAAATTGTTTGAAATGTACCTAGACTAAAACGAACCGTTTGATATGAACAAAAGTTAAATATAAGGATCAAAATGCATATTTTGAAAGTATAAGAAAAAAAAAAACCAAACTATCATTGATGTCTCATTRATGTAAAAGGATTAGAGTAAATTGAGAGAAATAGATTCAAACTTCATAATATCGTATGTATTTCCCGTCACCAAACAGAAAACGACAAATTAAAATGTTATGGCTCGTTTGATAACGTTTTTGTTTATTGTTTTTATTTTCTCTCATTTTTTATAAAGAAAAATAGAATKGCATGGTTCTAATACCCAATGAAAAATTGTTTCCAAAATTTCAATAAATTTTTAGAATGTTTCTAAAAAATAAAAAAAAAACATAAATAATTATCTAGGTTTATTTTTAAATAGAAGGTTATTAAAGGGGCCTAGACAAACTGGTCCTTCTAAATATGAGTGGAAATGAAAAAAAAATTAAAAATCTCGTAATTTTATGTATTGAAAGAAGTTTTATTTTTGAGTTGTTTTTAATAAAGTACAATTGTTTAAACAAATGTTGTGCCATACCTTTTTTCCAAAGTGAATAATTTCCAAAGTTGTTTTTTCCAAAGAAGTTTTATTCGTCACTAAATACCATCAAAACTTAATTTAATTTAATTTAATAAAATGAGGTTATGACTCAACAAATAATTTCTATTATTTTCTTCTTATAGTACTTTTTATAAACAATATAAAATGTAATCTACTTTTAAATACATATCGATAAAAAAAAACATAGAACTTTTCTTATATCATTATAAATTATCTTTTAAAGCACMATTTCTAGAAATCATTTAATAGTCCATTAATTAAAAAAATCACTTTATAGAAAAAATGATTTTTTAATAATACCCTTTCAAGATTTTTCTTTAAAAAATCATCTCACATTGACTCAAATTTCTCAAGTCAAGCCTAGACTATGTACATATAATAATATTTGTCAAAAATTGTAGCTTGTTTCAATTTATTTTTATATATCCATCACTTTTAAATTTGAAATTCTCATTAGTTGCTATAAGAGATAGAATATATATTTTTTATTTTTTTAGATGTTAGATATGAACCTATAAGTGTTTGTTTTCAGTGGTAATAGGATAGGTGAATATTAATTTTAAAAAAATAATTATAGCAATTGCAATGCGTTATTAAACAATAATCTATAAATAGTATTTATAAAAGCACCTACTTAAACATAACTCAAATTATTAATACACTTATCAATTGTGAGTTTGAATCTCATCCCTATATTTATACTTAAAAAAGATTATATTTACAAAAATTGCATAAAAAAAACAAATAAGAAGCATGTGTTGCAATCAATCCTATAAATATTAACATGAAAACAAAAGGAATAAATCATATTTTTATTGAGTAATGATTTAAATTTAAAAAAAATGTAACGCCAATTTAGACCAATTAAGACATATAGTATCGATTAAAAAGTTGAAGATTAAAATTCATACATCTACGTATTGTTAAACTCATAAAACAAATAAATCTATGTGTGTGTTCGATGATGCATGGATAATTAAAATTTTGGATTAGAAACATAGTAAGAAATTATATTTATCATTCTCAATCTTAAGTTTATTTTAAAATAAATATATATGTGCGAGCTCAATGCTATATCCATAATAAAAAAATTTGGAGTCGTCAACCTAAACATAGTTTACTGTTAGATTAAAAATATATATATATATATAACACACGGGAATGAAAACAAAATTCCCTAATTTGAAAAAAGAATAGCAGATTTTAAAATTAAAAGATAACAAAAATCCCTCGAGGGCAGCCATCTCGCACGTGCTGGTCACTTTATCATGTCCCTCGAAGATTATACAGAACAGAAATTAAAAAAAGGGAAGATGAAAAGAAAAAATAAGAAAAAAGAAACTTGGCTATTGAATTGAAGAGCTACACAGAAGGAGAGTGTCTCTATGGTTCTACAAACCGAAGGAACGGTTTGCTCATACACTGTTCTAATCCCATAAATTTTCCTCATAATTTTTCTACTATATGCTCTAGATTCCCACCCACTGGGAGAGCGAATTCGGCACACAGTGCTTCAACTTTCTCCAACAGAGTCTGCGCATTTCCATGCTCGCTATGGCTGAATCGGGAATCTAGCGGATCATTTTTTCGCCTTTTTTGTTTTCTGGGGTTTTGTTTTTCTGATGAGTTTTTGAAGCTGTGATGATGTATACCCAGAGCGATCGGTTGATGCTGTGATTGGATTTGGTGGATTGTCCCCCTCTTCCCTTCTGTATCTGGGTGAGTTGGATTAGTCTCCCGGAGATATGAAAGGTGGCGATGAAGTCGTGGCAGCTCCGGCGGCCTCCTCGCAGCCTCTCGAGTGGAAATTCTCGCAGGTGTTTGGTGAACGTACCGCCGGCGAAGAAGTACAGGAAGGTATTTTTCACATTGTACTGTTGTTGAGCATGCCATTATGGTTTGTTTGTTGGATCCAATCGGTATACACTGCATCAGTTGTAGTTAGGGTTTGTTTTCATATCTTTGATCTATTTCAGGTTGGTTCCGAGTAATTCACGTTCCATCTTGTGGGTTGTCGAGTTAGTGTAATTTGTTGTGCGGTATTTTGGGTTCGATATGGGAGTAAAGCGGGTTTCAGTTGCAGAATAGTTTTGAGTTCCATATGGAGTTTGTACCTTTCGTAGATTATGCAGCATTAGTTCTTTGTCGATTTATTTTAGTAGTAYGAAACTTAATCCGGCAAGTTACGGTTGCAGCTGTGTTCAAAGTTAGTGCTTATATTGCATGCATTGAAGTATCGGCGTCAGCTCTTTTAGTATAGAAATAAGTTTATTCACGGGGGTGATAGTTGGAAATAACCTTAATATTTCCCTGCCTAACATCATGAAAACTAGGATTGGGCTATTTACAAGGTCTGGTAATGTGGCTCTCCCCTCTCCGTTTAGATTTTGGTTTAGCCTGCTCGACGAATTGAGGCTTGTAAACTCATACAGATTGTTGATTTTGTGCCTTGTAAATTGATATTACAATCAGGAAATAATAGACAAAATCAGTGGAATTATAATCGTGTAGTTGTTGTGGGTGAGCACATGGGCTTTGATGTAGATTCTGGCTGAGAGCATAAGCGTAGACATGCAGTATTGCCATAATTCCTGTAGTATTTTAAGAGCCACATGAGTCTTAATTTTCCCTACATGGTTGCTTCTCTGCAGTTGATATTATTTCAGCCATTGAGTTTGATCAAACTGGCGACCATCTTGCTACTGGCGATCGAGGTGGTAGAGTGGTTCTTTTTGAGAGGACAGATAGAAAAGATGTTAGTTCTTTTTGACCTCTGTTGATTTTGTTTGTGCGTTCACTATCAAGAATTAGTTCTAGTCTCTTGGTTATGGAAGTTCATATATTGTCTTTGTAGCATGGAGGAATGAGAAAGGACTTGGAGAAAATGGATCATTCAGTTAGTAGGCATCCTGAGTTCCGTTATAAAACAGAGTTCCAGAGCCATGAACCCGAGGCAATCTTTCTCTTCTGCTATATCTGCAAAATTATTTACTTTTCAGATTAATAGCTTTGATATTATTATTCTAGTACTCATACCATGGCTGCATTTTTTTTAGTTTGACTATCTCAAGAGCTTGGAAATTGAGGAGAAAATTAACAAAATCAGATGGTGCCAAACAGCCAATGGAGCCCTCTTTCTATTGTCTACTAAYGATAAAACCATTAAGTTTTGGAAGGTATGAAACTGACGTCGTATATATATGATAGTGAACTACTTCCTTGCAAATATCAGTTAGTTGGTGGTCAGTAGTTATACCTAAGTTTTGACTTTTGAGCAAGCACTAATGCCAAACTAAGGACTTGGTTTCCAGAACAGGAATCAGTTTCTAATTAAGAAACCTAATATAATAAGTAATTCAAAATTTAAAAGAACAGCTGAAAATAGAAACGCTATATATATATATATATATATATTTGTTTTCTAGTGTTCTTGCTACATTTTTTTTGTACTGTTTGGTATGACTATATTCTCTCATATTAGTCTCATCTCATGTCAACTGGAAAAGGGTGTAGTGCAGTAATTTTTATTTTTAGCCCTATCACAAAGTCATGGAATAGTAGAAAATTTCTGTAGGTCATTAAACTTTTTATGCAAGTGTATCATTCGTTATTCAATCTGGCTTCTTTCTTTGATGTTTGACCAGGTGCAAGAAAAGAAGATCAAGAAAATATCCAACATGAATGTGGACCCTTCCAAAGCCGTTGGAAATGGATGTATAGCTAGTTCAAGTATTTCAAGCAGTCCTATGCCACATCTTCCAAATGGAGGATCCTGTGATGGATTACATAATCATCCCAGCAATGACCTATTGGGGGCCATTTCGTCACTACGTCTACAAGTGGTAGTTGCTTGTGTTCTCTTGGTTTTGGACTGGGCATTTCCACATTTCGAGTTGTGACTCTTTTTTTAACTTCTTGTACCGTCGTAGTGGTGAAAGATAGCTGAAAGGACAAAATGCAAAAAATGTGCATCTTACCATTTTCAAGTTTTCAATCAATTTTATGTTTGTATCTCACTGAGAAGTTACAGTTGAAAATTGGATATGGGTGGCAAAAATCATGATGGGGGTGGGGCCATGAATGCACCTGCCACAATCATTGTAGAAAATCTTTGTTCAAGAGGTAGACAAGGTTGGGGATGGGAGAAATTTTTCTTCCAATTTTTTACGGACCGGGACAAGGGATGTGTCCCCTGCCATGACCTCACACTATTCCCAAAATTTTAATTATTAGAGATCTGGAAACAGCAACTGGTTGAATAAATTTGTTGTCATTTGTGACTCTAATTGGATGTTTGATTGACCAAACTACATCTCCCAAATTCTGTTATGCAATATAATCATTAAGATTGATTTGCATTTTTAAAACTAAAGGTTTGTTTTGTGTACTTCTGAAGAAAGCCGAGAGTTTTTTTGTGTGCACTTCATTTACCCTTTTCCTTTGTTACATTATTGTTTGACACTCGTGATTGTGATTGCTATTCATTTTCCTTTTCCTTGTTAATCTTATCAACTAATAATAATATTTTTGTTCTTGGTGAAATTAGTTAACTAGCCACGAGACRAGCCTTCTTGCTAGATGTCGAAGAGTATATGCTCATGCTCACGATTATCATATCAACTCTATCTCGAATAACAGGTACTACCAGACGTTTGGATACATGTTTAAATGTTGTACAAGGACTAAGCTGCTACTCTTCTTATCTTTTYCCCCTCCCTTGATTGATGTAGGATTTGAAGGTTCTAAAGTATCATGTATCACAGTAGCAATCAGATTATGAACCTGCTGTTTTTTTTAATGGTATTTGATGTTTTAATAATTATGCATATATCTATTGTATTCACACATCCTACCTATTTTATAGTGATGGTGAAACTTTTATATCGGCTGATGATCTACGGATAAATCTTTGGAACATGGAAATTAGCAATCAAAGTTTTAACATTGTTGATGTGAAGCCTGCTAACATGGAGGATTTAACTGGTAAGCCCATTTTTGTTTTCCTTGTGGCTTGCTTCTGCATAATGATATTTATGATATTTTGTGTTGGATTTATTATTTAGAATTTATAGTGCTAGTTTCTCTTTAGTCATGAGCTCTGTGATGACATGAGTGGAATATGTCCTTGGAAAAATGTTTACAGGAAGGGCCATTAAGAAGCTCTTATRTCTTATGCCAGTTTTCCAATTTCACTAGTGTGCCTTTCTTTAGGGCCTACAAAGAACGCCCCTAATAAAGGAGCAATGCAAACAAGAAAAAAAAAACAGAAAATCAAAACTATAAAACAGAATTACAAGAGATTKCTCCTGCACATCATCACACCCATTCAAGGGGGGGACATAAAACCGTGGATGAATAGCTTTGGATGTAGTACACAGTTTCACTATATAGTGTGCTAGAGAACCAGTGAAAATTTTCTTCTATAATATCCATGCTTATTTGGTTTACTCATGGAATATGAATTTTCATGAATAAGATGCATGCGTATGAGTTCTTCACCTTTGTTTTATATTTTATGTAMATGCATCTTTTTACAGAGGTGATTACATCTGCTGAGTTTCACCCTACACATTGTAACATGCTGGCATATAGCAGTTCAAAAGGCTCAATTCGCCTAGTTGATTTGCGGCAGTCAGCATTATGTGATTCCCATGCCAAATTGTAGGTGTCCCCACCCCCCGCTTGTATCTTTTTTTGCGTACATATCTTCTTACTATGAACAAACTTTTCTTTCTTTTTTTTTTCAATTTATTTTTGGTTGATTTGTTTGCGGGGGTAGGGTATGATACTTACATGAACTTGTAATGATTAAATAGTGTATTTTGCTTACAGATTTGAGGAACCAGAGGCTCCTGGTTCTAGATCATTTTTCACAGAGATAATTGCTTCCATCTCAGATRTTAAATTTGGAAAGAACGGAAGATATATATTAAGTCGTGATTACATGACTCTTAAGGTTTGTATGTATATATAACTATCGATCAATTCTGTTTCAATTAAAAGGCCATGAACTATTTGATAGTGCCATCCTAAGATTTGAATGTGAAGTGTCATAGTGATGATTCTTTCTAACCGTGTATATAAAATTCTCAATAATGTATTAATATACATGAATATGAAGTGCCTGAGAATAATGTGTTGTTTGACCATATGGTTAACAAAGTTGCAAATCGAATAGAAAAAAATGCTCCTAAATGACGTATAGCATCATATGAGCTATCACATAGACTAAGTAAACATGATAAAAGTTATGACATTCCTTTAAGTTATATACCATACTAACATTTTTCCTGCCTTCGGCTCTTTGAATCATTCATTTTTCTTCCTTTTTCTGCCTCAAATTTCTTGTTATTGGAAGTTTGCTTTCCTTATGACATATTCCTTGCAACTCCAGCCTGTTTTTTTGTCTTTTTCAGTTATGGGACATCAACATGGATACTGGTCCGGTTGCAACCTTCCAAGTTCATGAATATTTAAGACCCAAGGTAAGATCTCTTTATTCAGGCAAAACTTATAGCTAAAAATTTATACAACTTTATTGGACTTGACTAAATGCACTTTCTTATGACCATATGCAGCTTTGTGATTTATATGAAAACGATTCGATCTTTGACAAGTTTGAGTGTTGTCTGAGTGGTGATGGATCGCGTGTAACTACAGGTTCCTACAGGTCTGTGTCATTTCGAAGTTTATCTATGCACGTATGTATGTTCAGACTTTTTTCACCCCTCCCAATAATCCCTACCATGAATATGTGTGTTATTGATGTGATCCCAGCAATTTATTTCGAGTTTTTGGTTGTTCCCCGGGAAGTACTGAAGCAACGACTTTGGAAGCCAGCAAAAATCCAACTAGGTATTTCAATCAAGTGGCATATTCACAAACTCTGAGTTCTATGAGATTTTTGTAATACTTATAGTAAGTATGTCATTACTGGTATTGGCTAGTAGGAGACAAGTGCAGACCCCTTCGAGACCTTCGAGATCACTTAGTAGTAGCTTTACAAGAGTTGTCAGACGAGGTAGGTTCTCCACAATTTCGTTTCCTTTATTTCTTCTGATGGACTAAATTATTCAGAGCCCTTCTATACTAGAAGCTCATTCCTCTCCTTTTGTCATATTTTCTTATATTCCTACATCGTTAAACATTGAAATCAGGAGGATCTGAGAGCACAGGGGTTGATGCAAATGGCAATCCCTTTGATTTCACAACTAAGCTGCTGCATCTAGCATGGCATCCGGCTGAAGATTCAATCGCCTGTGCTGCCGCAAACAGCTTGTACATGTATTATGCATAAGGTGGGGGTGAGCATCAAATGACATCAYTTGCTTAACCTTTTTGACTTCTGTCAGTAAAAGTTCTTTCCTTTCTCATCGATCCTTAATCATGGAAGCTCATTCATCGAGTTCGATATGCCTATGGTATCTGGTGCATACGTCTATAACTGCTGTTGCCAAAAATTCTGCAAGGAAGCAAGTTGTTTATGTTCCTCAGGTGGGCAACATTGCTTTTTCTTCTCTTCTTTCAACCCATAATTCTACCTTTCATTTCCTTTATAACCCTTTCGTTTCTTCTAAAAGAGAGGAGATTTGGTTCTGTTCTACATTTTGTCGGGTTGAACTAAGGAGAGAAATTCTGATTGTAGTTTCCCCTACAAMAAACACTGAAATTGCTGCTCAATATCTTCTCTTCCACTAGGTTCAAGATTAACAAATGTAGTTTTTTAGTTAACTTCTAAAAGTTTCGGTGGGAAGGAGCTGTTAAATCTTGCAGTATGCCAAATTATTTTTTTTTCAATTGATTCATTGTCACTCTCAGAAATTACATTGGGATGTTTTTCATAATTTATCACTGTAGTTTTATGTAAAGAACAGTYATATTGAATGTAGCCTGCTTACCTCTGAATATTTTTGCATGTAGAAACACCCTCTTCCTTTTCCCTTGCTTTGAAATCTGTTGTGTAGATTTGCTACTTCTTCACTCAAATTCCCAGTGTGTAGTCTGATGCCGTCTTTCCAACACAGTGGAGTGATCGACTTYGGTATGTTGAATAATCTTTTATATTATCGTTTTCGTTGTTGTCGATGTCGTTGATATATCAAGTAGAGTGGAGAGATTTGAATCTTTAATGGATTCTTTTTATTAACTAGTCTTTGTCATTTGAGCTGTATTGATGGGACTGATTTGTTGAAGGAAGGTAAGTTACAGTATGTTCTTTGATTACTAGTAGGCTGGCCATTGGACTTTGGTATGTGCTGATTGTTGCTCTTAATATTCCCAATTAATGTCTCATAAAAGCATACCATACTATGTAATGTCGTTAGCATACATTGTGACCTCGAAAGAGGCCTCCATGTCAGTTGTAGGTCAAATTCTAAGATACGTCTTGAAACATTTGAGAAGGAACGAAGAGGTTCGTAGGAATGAGAATGTGATATCTGAAAATAGAATGACTGAGATTTAGTGTGTAGAAATGTCATCGATCTTTATAGTATAAAAAAAACTCCAAAATGAACAATTCATTTAGATCTAAGATCTTTACCTATGATAAGTGTTGCTCTTGAAAACAATCCTGCATTGTTCATTCAAAACAAATTAAAGATTAAATACCTATTTCAGGTTTTAAAATAGGAGCTGTTTGAAAAGTACTTTTCAAAATGCTGTTAGCAGCTTGATGATTTCAACCAATGGATGGACTATCCATCCATTATAATTTTATTTAAATGTATATATTAAAGCTTGAAGTGTAGGATATATAAAGAAACATTTTTAACCAATTGTATGACAGATCTCAAATGTTTTGTTCTGTTTTGGCATTTTCTTTGTAAATGGCCAATGGGCTCTGTTTTCCAAACTACTTCTGTTTGGTTGAAGTTGGTATGGATTACCAAAATCTCGTATATATTTTTATTTAACATAATATCAAAATGTCAACACAGTAGGCTATAATAAACCTCACATCCACATTTAATTACATTTATGCCATTCTCTTTGCCAAAAGAAAAAGAACCCCCAAAATAGATAAATTATTAGAGGAGGCCTAAACAAATATAAGAAGTATGAGATTATAATACTTATTTGGATATTCGAACCCGGTTGGGATTGTGATTGCAAGGGCTAAAAGCAGTTATGAAAGAATTTTAACCGTTGTGTTTGGTACAACTATTTCTTTTGAGGTGGGTAATTAGACAACACAGTTACCATCTACAACCCGTCAATAATTTYGAAGAATTACTCTCGTGTTAACTAGCGAACATCTATCTTATATTCGTTGCAATAAAAAAGAACTGACCGAACGGTCCATATTTCAACGGCAAAAGAGTGGGAGGGACTGTTGAAGATGGTGAGTGTGAGAGTACAGAAACAGCCACATCTCTGCTGCAAAAACAGAATATATAGAGAGAGAGAGAGAGCACGTGGAGAGAGAGAGGAAAGCAGAGGAAGTGATACTTGTGGATATGATCATTGATCAGAATTCAGAAACACACAACATGTTTTGAACCCTCCGAGTCTCAACCATCACTCATGCCTCCGGAATCGGAACGAATGTAAATAAAGTTTCACATTAGTTAAACAAAAAAGTGATTCATAGTATATAAGAGAAAATAATTATCTTAATTGGTATTGGACCTTTTAAGTAAAACCAAAAGCAAATAAGCAGACAAAAGATATTTGAGATATATACTTGGAATACCGTTGTCAACGCTCTTTTCCCCTCTTTTCCCCCTAATTTTATCAAACACATATACACATGCCACACCCATATTTTGCTCCTGGCTAGCCCACTTCAATTTTCCAAGCTCGGTCGTTGAGGACATGTTTGGTAGACCATCTAAATTATGTTTATTATTTTCAGATTTAATGAATATACTTTTGACAGGTTTGTTTTTCAAAACTGTTTTTTTTATGATGTGATCCAAAATTTATAATATATGTTAATAAATTAATTAATAATATATTAGATTGAACTAAATGCACGGTATACAAATATATTATTAAACACCTTTCAAACAGTTTTTAAGATTGATATTCAATTTCCAAATCTACCAAAATCATATTCGAAAATATTGAAAACATAAATAGAACTCTATTTTTTTCATTGAATCATTTGTTTTCATATCATTGAACAAACAGCCTTATTTTTTTTTACAAATATGAGAGGGCAAAGAGGGGGAGAGATCGTAGATCGTTTTCTTTATTTCAAATCAATTAACACCCGTAAAAGTTTTAACGACGACTAGTAGCGGATTTCTTACTGCCAGATTAATAAGGAAGTATTGTTATTTATTTCTTTATAAATGCAGTCGGATTCAACCTGGCTCAAATAGTTAGATAGAACTTGGGTAATTTTTTCCCCATGTTTTTTGTTTTTGGTTCATTCTTTGTCGTCGTACGTAAATCTTATACACAATCAAAATTAATTATTACAAATTTATGGCTACATTTGAAAAAAATTTAACAAGTGAAATGTCATGTTAAAATTGTGATTGGAAAAAATGAAACAAAAATGAAAATAAATATACCAAAATTGTTACTAAAATAGACATTTTGAAAGTACGTTAATAAAAATAAATCAAAGTTGAAAGTATAAGGACAAAATAGATGTTTTGAAATTACAATTTTCAAACTAAGTTAAAATTGAGAGTACAACAACTGAAATAATATCAAACAATTTACTTTCCTCGTATTTGTATGTAATTTTCTAAAAAAAGTATCACTCCAATCCAATTTCTTAATTTCATTTTGTTTTGAGGAACTATATGGTTAGTTGTTGGTTGTTCAACCAAACTATTTTTATGGATATTGTTTCTAATTCTTAATATTTTGTTGGGCTTGAAATTTTAAAATCGAAATTGACTTTCTTGAACTAAGTAAAGGGATACAATTGAAATATTATTTTTCTTTTTTAAATATATATATATATATTTTTTAAAACGTATTAAATTCCCAAGGGTTAAAGATACTATTTTGACTCCGATACATATTTTTTTTAATTATTTTGTTCGTTCTACTTTCATATTTGCTTTATGTTAATCTATGAACTTTCAAAATATTCGTTTTGCTTCAAGTAACTTTTACAAAGTGATCATTTTAGTTAATGTTTGCAAAGTTTTAACGCAAATGATATGCATAACATAAACCTTTTAATAAAAATTATAGCTACATTTCAAGAAATATATTGAGTGATCGAAAAAACGAGATAAATGTAAAATGAGGTGACCAAAACGATATCTCTTCAAATTTAACTGAATGTTTTAAAAGTACACCAATTAAAACATATAAAAATTAAAAATACATGAACTAAAACAGACATTTTAAAAATATAGAGATTAAAATAAACAAAAATTAGAATGATATGAACTAAAATATTAATCTACTTTTTTTTTTTTTATGTATGAATGATTATCAAACCTTTTCCTATGGTTGTCTAAGGTTTACATCTTTCAAGAAAAAATATATTTAATTTTGATTTATTTAGGTTAAATAGGCATCAGGTCGGCCGAGGGGTATTTAAAAAGAAAGGACTATTTGTTACATCAAGAAATATTTTCCCTATCGACTGTTCAATCAAACAAGAAAATCTTAAAAGGAGATATCTTCAAATATTTGATAAATCAGATGACAATGAAAACTTCACTTGATAACGATTTTTCTTATATTAAAAATAATAATAACTAAAATTTCAAAAATAGTATTAAAAAGCAACATATAGATTGTCATTTATTAATTTATTTTAGTTTTATAGAAATTAAATTTTTTTCCTATATATGTTTTTATTAAATACTTTTTAAATCTTAGTTAAATATGAAAAATAAGGACAAATCTTATTACCCCCTTCTTTTCCAATTTTTTAAAATTTTAAGTTAGTGTAGTTTTAACTCTCGTTTATTTTAGTTCTTATACTTTCAAAACGTCTATTTTGATTTTGATCCATGTTTACAAAATTTTAACAAAAAAAAATATAAATCGTGGAAACCATATAACACAAATTATGTCTACATTTCAAAAAGTATAATGAATTAAGTACGAGGCTAATGTTGTGATTGAAACAAAATGAGATAAAACATGAAAACAAATAGAAAAAATGATACTTCTTCAAAATACAGGGATGAAGATGAATATGAGAGACTAAAATGAACAAAAAGTTAACATTAATCAAGATTCAAGTTTTAAAAGTATAGGGCCAGAATAGGGATGTTCATGGGGTGGGGCAGGACGGGGAAGGTTTCCCTGTCCCCATACCCAGCTCCCATTTAATTCTCCATCCTCGAGAAATTCCCCACAAAGAAATTGCGGGGATCGGGGCAGGGTTCCCCACGGGAAATCTTTTTCCCATTTCTTTTTTTATTTTTTCAAATATTTTTCAATAAATATTTTTTCTTAAGTAAATTTTTATTCAATTGCTTAGTTTCTAAATTCTAATTCTTTCAAATATATATATTAGGTGGGTGGGTAGAGAAGAATGCATACTTTTTTTTAGTGTATATATAAAAGATGATAATATGATTATTTGATGATAATATAATTATTTTAGTGTGTATAATGTATATATAATATTAAAAAAATCAGGAAACAAGGAACGTATTCCCTATCCCTGTCACCTAATTTAGATGGTGAGGAAAATTTTTACCTCATCTCTGTGGTGAGAAATTTAAACAGGGATTCCCCACCGCATTTAAGTGGGTCCTTACTGGATGAGATTTCATAGGGACAATAAACATTCTTAGATTATAATGAATCAAAGTTGAGAGTACTCTACTAAAATTTTAATTATATTTTAAAAATTTTATTACAAAAAAAAATCAAATTTAATTTATAAAAATTTGCAAACTAAAAAGAAATACAATTTTTACAAATAAATAAAAGGATTATAAGATCTATTGATTTGTAAATAGGGGTGAGAAGAAGAGAAAAAGAAAATGGTAATAATTAGGGCTTATTTGGTGGAAGAATGAGAATTCGGAATTCGGAATGATCAGGATCGTCCACGTGGTGGTGATGATAATGAGATATGATTCAGTGCGGTGGGCCACACCAATCCTTGAAAAAATGGACAATGGCAATTGGCTGTGTCTGGTGTGCCTTGATTGACGGCTTGGATTTATTTTGGGGTTTTATTGCGTTCCAACTTCCTCATAACTCCCACGTTATAAATAAAATGGTGGGCCCAACTTTGTTGTCCATTTTCATCATTAACCACACTGATTACCAACGCATTCTCGCATTTTGCTTTCTTCCATTTTCTTTTCCATAAATGTTTAAATATTATTTTTATTCCTATATTTCCTACTTTGCTCCGCCGTCCATTTTGGTTAATGTACTTATCACGTGTATTGTTTTAGTCTTTATGATATTTTGAAACTTACATGGACTAAAATAGATGTTTTGAGTTCAACAATATATGATGATGAAGATTCGAACATTTAACCTTTTGATATATAATATATATTTTAACCAATTGAACTATGTTGATGTTCCGTTACTTAGTATTGCTTAATGATTCTGTCGAGAGCTAATTTTGAGTGAGTTTAAGCATTTTGGTGGTATATATGTTAAGTCAATCTGAGTTTAGCTCAATTGGTTAAGACACCTATCTCCGACTCAAAAGTTGCGAGTTTGAAGCCCTACCCTCACATATTCTATTAAAAAAGAGAGAAAGATCTAATAGACACAAAATTGATAGTTTATCTATTTGAAACTTTTTTATAGCATAGAACCTAAATAAATACAACCTTCAAAGTTCATTGATCTATTATATAATTTTTAAAGTAAGAAGACTTAATAGACACGACACAACCTTTCAAATTTAGGGACCAAAATTGTAATTTAGCCTATTTAGTTTAACTCTATCCTAGTATTTGTAGTGTCAATTTTAGTCCCAATACTTCAAAAAAAAAAGGATTTTTTGGTCCCTTAGTCTTTCTCATTTTTTCGATCACAATTTTAAGATAACATTACACTTAATTTTTTTTTTTTAAATATTGTCATGTTTTTATATTAAATAATTTTCATCAGGTATATAATTTGTGTTGAGATTTTGCAAACATAAATCAAAATATATATGAAGACTAAAATGAATGTTTGAAAATATAGAAACCAAAATAGATAAAAGAGCAAAAAATATTGAACCAAAATGAATGTTTAAAGATACAAGGACCAAGATAGATTTAAAATAAAAGTTTAAAGACAAAAATAGAATTTTAACCTTTTATTTATTTATACTAATTTTTAAAACCATGTTGTTAAGTTCTGTATCAAAAAATAAAAATAAAAATTAAGATACATTACACTATTAGCCCAAATCTTAGTATTTTTAAGTTTCAAAATCTATATATTTAGCCAAAATGAAGATTACAAAATTAACACTACCATTTAAATTGATTGATATAATTTAAACATAATTCAATTAATTATACATATGTTTTTACTAAAAAATCGTGAATTCTACTGAAAGTAAAAAGAAATTATTGGACGTGACATTTTTTACGTCTCTCTCTCCCTTATTTAATTTGATCCTTTAAAACTTTAAAATATTTTTCATTTAATCCTCGAAGAGTGCATCACTTTGTATAATGTGTCACACCATCCCCTTGAAATATATGACTTTCTACATTGGAATGTCCATGTGTTTGTACAGTTCCTTCGTATCTATCTCCTCAAAATTCATATCTATCTTTTTTGTTTTTCACAATGCATTGACTTTCAACCAACTTATTTATGATTAACTTAGTATTAATAATTACATTAAACATTATCCTCAAAGTTTTCAAAGTTTACTATGGAGGAGGTAAGATGGTTTCTGAACTTTTTAATTAATTTTAATATAAAATATGTTTTTGGTCCCTATCCCCTCAAGATCGTGGCTCTTTTGGCTCTGATACAATATTAATATTCATGGGGTTCCATCTCAAAATCAATTGGCAATGAGAGAAGTAGTCCAGGTCTATTATAAACTATTGTAAGGTCCCTATTCTTTTCAATGTGGGATCATTGACACACAAGTTACCAATCTTTTGATTTTGTCCTTTTACTAAAACAGGTTTAATAGAAACAAAAATTTATTAGACATGTACGTAACTGAAAAAACGTATTAGACATTGTTTGAGGAAGAGAATACCCTGGACACGTGGAGGACCCCTATTGGTGCTCCAAGATAACTCATGAGTCATGCCCAGCTCGGGCCGCCGAGATCACCACCACTACCGTTGACAGATGCTAAGTATGAGGGCCGAGGTGAACCTGGCCGAGGTCCGATCTACCGGGAAGCTCGGTGGGGGCCGAGGTGAGCTACTGTCA
>NW_019104537.1:71311-185982 GCF_001995035.1 Momordica charantia | reverse complement strand
GCTCGGTGGGGGCCGAGGTGAGCTACTGTCAGCGGCGTGTTTATCGGGTGTAACCGTCGGTCCCGAGATTACCGGGTGTAACCGACGGTCCCGAGATTATCGGGTGTAACCGTCGCGAGATTAGCGGGACTACCACCCATAAGTAGAGGACCTCACTCCACGATCAGGTACGATGATTTTCTGGCCTCGAACTAAACTGGGAATCCGACCTATACTGACTTGATCGTCGGAGTGCTCACCTTTTTGTGCAGGTCCGCCCAAGTATTCAAATCGGTCCGGAGGCCGAGTTCGAGCTGCAATCTGAAATACATTGTTGTGCATATCCTTGCATAAACAGACATGTACTAAAAAAAACTTATTAGACATGTACATAACTAAAAGGTTGCATCAATGACTTACACTTTTTAAAGTAAAAAAGAAAAAAAAACTTATTAGACAATTTCAGAAACCTAACTTTTAGATGTTTTTTTAATTCAATGTTCTATTAGACATAATAATAACTTAATAAGATAATACTCACATTTGTCGTACTAAAAAAGATAGTCGGGTATAACTCAATTCTCACCAAAAATTTTAATTGGATCTAAATTAAATATCTAACTTTACTAATTTTATACATTTTTTTGTTTAAATACTATTTTAGTTCTCATATATATGTATATATTAATTTGATTCATTTTAATTTTTTACTTTCAAATCATCTATTTTGTTCTATATATTTTCAATTTTTGTTCCTCCATTTAGTTCATTCATTTTTATTTCTATCTCATTTATTTTTATTAAAGTTCCAGCATGATAGGTCACTTGTTAAATTTTTCTAAATGTAGTCATTACTTTATATTAAAATATTTTTATTGTGTATACTATAATTTTGAAACGAGAAGTATATAAACTAAAATAATATTGAAACCTACTTTCTATTAAAATTTAGAAGAAAAAGAAAATGGTGCCACGTGGTAGAGTAATGTCCATGTTGGATGGCTGAGCTGTCAGTCCACCAGTCGAAGTGGAAGGATAATACCATCGAGCTCCGTCATTATGTGGGGTTCCGACACGTGGTATCGCTCTCATTCGCGGGTGACGGTATCTTAACGCCACGATTCTCATATCTCGCATCGCTTGACACTTCAACGGTCCCGATCACCCCATTCAAATTCAATGGACGGTACTGATTCTGACAGTGATATCCCAATGATGCCTCCACTGGTGGCACTTGCGTTTTCTCCACGCAAATGTTCCCGGCTCGGCTCGGCTCGACTCACACGTTTGAGCCGATTAATTCCCCCCACGCCGCGACCCCTCGTCTTTCGCAAAAATAAATAAACAATAATAAAAGCAGCTAAATAAGTCAACCTGCCAAGAAAAATCTTTAATAATCTCACCTTGTTTTACTCTCATATTTATGCTTTCTCTTATTTTATTAACCGGTAATAAGGATAAAGAGGTCAACCTAAGAAGATATTTGTTCGGTCAAAAATAGACCATTGTCTTAATTATTTAAAAAAATATTTAAAATATATTGTTAGTATAGTTCAACGGGATCAAGATATATATTATTGACCAAAACGTCATAAGTTTGAAAAAGTTGAACTAAGTTCGGGAATTGGATGGACAATAAAATACTTAAAAAAATTGCAACTTAACTAACTGCAGTTGATAGTACGAGTAAAATGTCAAACTAATGAAAAAAAAATTTTTACTCTTTTTAAAAAATAGGAACATTAATTGAAATGAGGTATCAAGTAAAATTGAGATGGATATTTTAAATGTAAATATTCTTTTAAAGTATTAATTAAGTAATTAAAGAAAATACTTGATCAACTTTTAAATGTTTGGTTTTAGTTGATCTAAACATAACTCAAGAGACATCTCTTAAATTTTACTTCTAATTAAGACAGAAGGAAAAAAAAACCCTAAAAATTATTGTTTTAGCCACCAAATTTTGCATGGTATTTACTATTAATTTTTTATTCACCGTTTAACCAAATTTAAATTCTTTTTGAAAACCAACACTCAGCTTTAAATACATGCTAAATAAAAGATGTGGCTGTATCGAACTTTTATCAGATATTTTATTAAAGATTAATTATAATCACTAAAATAAAAGGTTTGAAAGCATAAACCTTAAAATATAATAAACATAAAAAAAGATTGGAGATTAAAATCAAATTAGAATATTTTTATTAGAAAAAAAAAACCATCGAATAATCGATTTCCTTATTGCGGAATAGGTGAAAAGTGGGCTTAGGTCGGTTTGATATTTGTTAGGTCTTCCATTAATGGAAGATCTGATCAAGATTTTGGAATAAAAGAATTAAGGTTTTAATATTTTTTTCTCAATATATTTTAGTCTATATATTTTTTTTATACTTTTCATTTTTCTTCATTTTAATTTATGCAATTTGAAACATTTGTTTGTATTTTTTAAAAGTAACATTTTTTCGCTAAAAAGATAACCGGAATATTGAAGGAATAAAAGAAGGGTGGTAGACAGATGAGCGTTTGCGACCGTTTACAACCACAACCAACATACGGGGCTCTAGAGCGATCCTCCACGTCTCAACAGTAGGGTCGTATAAAAGCTTTAAGAGATAAAGGGCTAGAGGTTCGGCTTACTTCTCCCCCACCTTTTAGCATTTGCATATGCGTCTGTCGATGTGTCTTCGGATTCGACTTTAGCTGAGACTTCTAACATAACATTCACTCCATTGCATTGCAGTTATGGCTCGGAGGTAGGTCGCTCGACATTCTTCTCCGACACATAAATGGAATGAACGAAATTACGTAAGAGAAAGAACCTCTTGGTGGAGTTTTCCTAGAGATATAATAACACAAAATTTCTTGAGATCAGTTATAAATTGTATTAAATAGTATCATTTATATTAAAATTTTACAAATAAGAACAAAAATAGTCATTTTTTAAATATACACATATCAAAATAGATATTTTAAAGATAGATTAAAATGAACCAAAGTTAGAGATCAAAATAAACCAAATTAACAACTAAAACAATATCAACACGTACAATTAAAATGTTGCATGTTCAAATCCTCCATCATCAACCCAAAAAAAAAATCAAGAATTAAGCCTTTTTTTTCTTGTGTTCTCTCTCTAAAAACCTTGAAAAAAGTAAATTAGGAGTGTTCAGTGTTATTCCAAAGTGTCCTAATCCCAAAACCCTAAAAAAAAACCCCATTTGGATTACTTTTTAATAAACAATTATGGCAGTCAGTTGGACTGTCTTGAACCCACAAGCTTAGCCTCTTCCCCAAACCCCACCTAGAGAGAGAAACAGAGGAGAGAGAGATTCCAAAATTCCACTCTAGAGAGAGAGAGAGAGAGAGAGAGAGAGAGCGCTTCATTCATTTCTTTATATATGTCGTCTGGTCGTCTCTTTCACGCGGATATTACAACAAATTTCTACTCGCCGGGAAAGTTTCCCGTCGCCGGCGACTCCCCTTTTCTCCGACAACGTTCCCCAACAAAACCCACTTCAGATTTTCGCGTCTTCCTCTGTAAAGTTGCATGCTTTTCGAGTTCTCTGTCGATTTGCTTTTTGGAAGCCATGAAAGCTACGGCTTGAAGCTTTCTTTTTCTTTTGTCGGTTTTTTGTAGCTCTCTGCTTCCTTTTCTCTGCTTCCTTACAATAGAACCCTTTTTGTCTTTCAAAGCTTGGAACCCTTTTTCAGTCCCCAACTCAGATCACCGAAACTTCTCCTTGGAAACTGAACCAAAATCTCTCAGATTACCCAATTAGCAAAATTTTTCTCGGGAAAATTTCAGTTTTTGGGCTCTTTTTCTAATCTGGGCATCCAAACAATGCAAGACCCATCAACGTTTCAGCCGATTAAACCCCAATTTCCCGAACAAGAGCAGCTGAAATGCCCTCGCTGTGATTCCACAAACACCAAATTTTGCTATTACAATAACTATAATCTTTCTCAGCCCCGCCACTTCTGCAAGAACTGCCGCCGCTACTGGACCAAGGGCGGCGCTCTCCGGAACATCCCCGTCGGCGGCGGCAGTCGGAAGAATTCCAAGCGGGCCTCCGCCGTCGCCAAACGGCCGTCGTCTTCCTCGTCCTCGTCTTCTTCCACCTCCACGCCGAACCCGGGTTCGGATCCTAACCCGACCCGGGTTTACAGCGGTGGGTTGGATCCGGACCGGCGAATGTTGGATATTCCGGGGAGCTTCAGTTCGCTGTTGGCGTCAAGTGGGCAATTCGGGAATCTTTTGGAGGGCGTGGATCCGAATCAGCCGGAGCTAAAAATGGTGGAATTGGGGGAATTTGCAGAGAATTTGAATTCTGGGTCTGGCCGGAAATCCGCGGCGGAGGCGCAGAGCACCGCCGCGCCGGGGAATTACTTGGGTGTCCTTCAAAACGGCGATTCGAGTTGTTGGAGCGGCGGCGGCGACGGCGGCAGTAATGGGTGGCCTGATCTTGCCATTTACACACCAGGGCCAAGTTATCAGTAGAACAGAGACGGCCACAGAAGAAAAATCCGCCATTTTTGCCGGAATTAAGCTCCTGATTGTGCTGATTATGAAAAATTTTATGTTAATTTTTCTGGGTGCGTGAAGAAATGGAATTAGAATCATCAGCTCAGAGTAAGAAGAAGAAGAAGAAGGTGGCAGAGACACATTACGGGACCACCTCAAACATTAGACATTCTATAGGTAAAAAAATTTCTTCTTGTTCTTTTGTGTGTGTGTGTGTGTTTTTTTTTTTTCTTTTTCATTTTTAATTTGATGTGTTCTGAATTTCTATGAATGAGAAGAAAAAGAGAGGCCCATGAATTGGAATTTGTTGATGTTTTTAATGACTCATTATCAGATAGAGCCAAAGCATTATTACATTTTATTTGGGTTCTTTTTCGGCTGTGGAGAAGTTGGGATTTATTTTGATTTAGCTGTTTGTGGATTTGATGTGATAAGATAATGTTGAAATCTTTGGTCATTTTGCTTGTTTCCATTGTCTTTTAATGGTTAGACAAAATATGTTTTGTATTTTCTTTATTCCAAAAATTTCTTCTTTGGTCTTATCATTATGTTTTTGGGCAGTCGGTCTATTTCACAAATTTTATGTTTTTTAGTATATTTTGTGTAGCTACTAATAGGATAATAGGATAATAGGGTTGAATACATGTGAAAATTTTCTAAGTTATTCGAGACACAATTGGTACACATTGTTAAGGATCCCGCGTTGAAAATAAAAATGACCTTACAATGGTTTATAATAGACGTGAGCTACTTCTCGTGAATTAATTTTGAGATGGAATCCAATAAATATTGAAACACAATACACAATTAGATATCCGAACACTTATGGATATAAAAAATTCTTTGAAATAAAATAGAAGAGACCTCCAAGAGAATGAAAATTGAAGGAAGAGGTTTAAATTTATGTAAAATGGTCCCAAAATAATGTTATTGATGAGAAGAATGGATCAAGAGTGGAGTCCCAAATGAGGTGGCAATGGGCGACCAATTAGAGTGGAACAAGTAAGGTGATAGGTGATGTTGGCATTCATTTTTGATGGAGAAGGGTTGTAAAAGCTAGCAAAGCAATGTCTTTTGTTCTTATTTATTTATTTTAACAAAAAAGACAGAAAATAAGGATTGTTTGCCCTTTTCAGCTTGAATTTCATGTCGTATGATTTAGTCGAATCTTACAAATTATCTTCGTGGTCGTAGGTCATTACTATATTGAATGTATGAATGTATGATGTTTTATATTTATACATCAACGAGCTTCTATGTTTTTTTAATAAATATTATTTTTTTGATATGCACGAGTGATTGTGTAAATTTGTGAATAGACTAATTTCACTGGATAACTATTTAACTTTAACTTTACTTTATTTGATCGCTAGAGATATTTGTAGGATATCAAATTTTAAATCGATGGTCATCTTGACTTGAAATATTTTTTATTTGGATGATCATCATTAAGTGTTTGAGTAAAAAAAATAGAAGAATATAGGTGATTTTTTGAGTGAGTAAAATAGAAAAATACTTAGATACTACTCGTTAACATCCATATTGTATTGATCACCATTAAATTAAATTTTGTACAAGTAGAAAAAAAGGGCCTAAAAAGGGATATTTTAGTAGTGTCCAGCAAAAATATAGGTACGAATCGTTGAGAATGCATATATAAATTTACTGTGCATTAGTTGAAACTTTTAAATTGAGTGGTGGTTTATTCATCCATAATACGATATTAGAATCGGAAGTTCTGAAAATCTTGGAATAAAATTAAAACCAAGTTCATGGTACTTTTTCTTTACAATTTTAGGGGGAAAAAAAGGTAGTTTGGGCATGGGCTTGGAATGGAATTCAATCAATGAGTTTAAATTTTGATGTGATATTCTTCGGCCGGAAGAGTTGAATCATCGACTTCCTCTTTCTGGTCCACAGTCCCTCTCTCTCCCATGGTCCACAAGAAAATGATTTTAAAATTTTAGAATTTTTCTTCCATATTTGAAATATAGATATGGTTCTACACTAATTTATTTTTAGTGTCTATTTTGAATGTCTCATGCTAATAAACATATCGCTCTATCTCATTTTTAGTTTAGTAACCCTCGATCTATTTTTATTCAAGTTGTTATTTCTTTTTTTAATAGACATGTGTTCGATAGAGTTCAATCGAAATTATAGAGTTACATGCATCTAGACTTTTGAATCCTACGTTTAGGAGCCAATTGAAGAATCGAGGGGGGAGACAATTGACCCATTCTTTGGTTCTACTTGCATTAAAATAGATTAAATATAAAAGTTTGAAACTATCATAAGTGAAATATTAGTTAGATGGTAAAATTTAGGGTCTGTTTGTTAATGTGTTTTTCGTTTCTAATTCTCTTAAGAAATTATCTAAGCATTTTGTTACTAACGATAGGTCTCTTGGACAACATTTTCATTTCTTGTTTTTCAAATCTAAATTTCTCAAGAAATCTAAGTATTTTGCGACTAATTATGTTTTTTCTATCTCATTTTTTAAAATATTCTTAAAATTGTATAAAAATTTTGGAAACAACAAAAGTAAGTTTCTTCTTTCTTATTTTCGTTTCTAATTTGTTCTAGAACATAAAAGGAAAAGGTTGTTTTATCACATGGATGAAATCTTGTGAAACATCCACGAAAAATAGCTTAAACTTTTAACCATTTTTATGGGAACCTAGTTTTCTTTAACTTTAAATAATATTTTGATTTCTATACTTTCAGTTTTTGTTCGTTTTAGTTTTCATATTTTAAAAAATGTCTATTCTAGCCATTGTACTCTTAACTTTTATTTATTTTAAACTTTATATTTTCAAAACGTCTGTTTTAGTACGTATTTTTAAAAATTAACTATTTTAATCTCTATTTGAAAATTTTTAACACAAATTTTATATACAATACAAAGTTTTAATAAAAATTATGACTACATTTCAAAAAAATTAGTGAGTGAGGTATCATGTTAAAATTGTAATAGAAATAAATGAGATAAAAATTAAATTAAATAGATCAAAATAAATGTTTCAAAAGTATAGAGATTAAAATGAACAAAAATTGAAAATACAGGAAGAAAAATAAAAATTTGACTTTGCGTCTACTATTTCAGCCTTATCGCAAACTTTGTCCTTAGGCCAACAACTTGAACTACGGCCTAGCCAGCTGCTATTATAGGCGTGGACTTTTTTTCCTTTTGACTTTCAACTCTTTGCCCCAACTAATGTCTTTTTTTGACCATGGAATAGTAGGACACTCTTAAGTTTAGATTATAATTATCACTCCAAAGTGAGTTACATGTTCTTTAATTTTTGTGTGGATTAAATCGCTGGTTTAAAAGATTATGTCTTTTCGAACTCTCGTATTTGAAACATGTCTAAAGTTTTAGACAATCGGCACGATGATACGTTGTAAACTCATCGATAGTGACGAATTGATAAATGATAAATACACGTCTAATTTAATTATAGAATTATTTTGTATATCATTATGTGATTTGAATTCTCAACGTGAACATGGAGTCCATGAGAAAATTTGAGATCTGTGGTTGGATTTTTCTAGCGATAAATATATGGTTTAAATACTACTTTAATCTCATATACTTTTTAGTTTTATTTCATTTTAATCCCTATATTTTCAAAACATTCCTTTTGGTTCCTGTGCTTTTTAAATTTTGTATCATTGTACTCTTAGACATAGTTATTTTGGTCTTTTCATTTTCATTTTTACCTCATTTATTTCGATCATAAAACTTCGATTGCTAAATTTCTTGAAACGTAGCCATAAATATGTATTATTGTGTATAAATTTTGTGTTAAAATTTTACGAGATAGGAACTAAAATGATTACTTTTAAGAGTATAGAGGCCACAACATTAGGAAAAAAAACAAATACTAAGATAAACAAAAGTTGAAAATATAGACTAAAATGATCGTTCTGAAAATATAAGAACCAAAATCAACACAGCTGAGAGTAGAAAGACAAAATCAATATTCAAACCTAAATATACCTACGGTTTCAACCCTTTTTTTAATCATATTGAATTATACTTCTTTGCCTATGTTTATTATTACTTTTTTTAATCCAAGGGAGTTTTCTACATTATATTGGTGAATTCTTTCTAATTTTATTACTTTGTCCTATATAATATCCAAAATCTCCTTCAACATTCTATCACTTTATCACTTTGTCAATACTTTTATTGATATTTTCATAAGTGGGAGGATTTAACACCAAGACATCGACACTGGAATATTGTTGAAGAAATAGCATGGAAAATATGAGAAATGTAGACAAAATTATTACCAATATGATTATTTACCATCCAATAATACAGATTTGTAACTTGATTTGATTTTGATTTTTTTGTTATTTTCAATGGTTTATATGAATCTCTTGTTGAGATCTCGAACATTTTCGTTGAAATCAACATCTAATACCTTGACAGTAAGCTAATAAATTACCTGCTTTGTGATGGCAGAGGAGTTGGACTCTGTTCACCATGGAAATCATCAAAGTTACAAGGTGAAAGTCCTTCATTTATGTAGCTTGAATCACAGGATGGGCTGGGATGGGGTTCGAATCTGACATCTTTAACCTCCGGGCTTTCGTCATTACGATTCTTTCTCAATGCAGGCGAATTCGGGTCTTTCTGGTCGAAAGATTTCAAAAGAAGAAGAAACCTTTCCCACATTGAGACAGTGGAAAGCTTCAAGACATGCTTTTGTTTATGAAGAAAACCGGCCAGAGCTACGATGAGTGCAGATGAAGATGCAGCACCTGAAACAAGAAACAACCCCCAAAAGCTTTCAAGCCCAAGTGTGGTGGAAATCAAGCTATTTGGGTCAGGGCTACTGATGTTGCCTTTAAACCATCTGTCTTCAATCTCTTTCAGAACTCCACTCTCCATAATATCAAGTATTCCCTTCGAAACATCGCGTCCGAGCGGAGACCCTTTGGGGAAGACCTACGGTTCATAAATACTAACCGTTGAGAATGTATATGAAAAATTAAATATACCATAATCCATCGGTTTACACTTTTGACTCTGACTACGATTTAAAATGAAATCAGGCCAAAGGGTCGAGAGTTCTAATCCCCGGCTCATATGCTGTTGGGTTTAGAAAGGAAGATTTTCGCACTTACATAGCCAAAGCCGTTGGATTTCAGCGTGGGACCGGCCATGGTGCAATTGGTGCAATATGTTGTTGTAAGAACCTTGAGATAAGGGATTTCATCAAAGGCAGCAGCTATGGTCCCATTTAGGAGCAATGCCCCACAATGTGCCATATTGTTATAAATTACAAGTTTGGATCGATCCAAACCTTCAGCTATCAGCAATTCTTGAACAAAAGAACCATTTGGGTATCCAACATTCACCTTCTGCTGCTTCAGCTGGTTCATATCAGTAAAAGTTGGCTCCAGTTTTTGAACCGTTAGCAGCGATGTAAGACTAGCCGTGTAACTTTGAGTCAATATGAGCACCACAAATAGCCATACAATTACCACAAATCTAGCCAAGTTGCTTTCCACCTTCTCTTCTGTTATGTAGAGAAGGAATTTAGTGAATCATCCAGAAAAAGATACTCAAAATGACATAACAAAGCTACAAGGAGACGAGAGATTACTTTGAGCATAAACCAGGGTTGAGAAAGCAAACCAGAAGCTTGTCCCGATTTCGTGTGAGGGAGGACCTCTAAAATCTTCATTGATTCTGTGCTCAAGAACCCAGATGACCAGTCCAATGAAGGCAAAAGAGAAAGCAGTTGTCACCCAAAGGTTCAATGTTAAAGGCTTCAAGAAAAGCCAAGCCTTTTTGTTGTTATCTTTAAATAGTACAACCATCGACACGCTAGACTCGGAGTATGGCAATGTGAAGTCCACATTTTCAGATCTGCTTTCTCTAATGGATACGTCTCCCACGACTGCATCATATACCTATTCAAGAAATGGTGGTAACCGTTAAGCACGAGAAGTTTTTCGTGAAATGGAAAGCATATAAACTAGTTCCCATCAAAACATCACACTTTCAGCTTCTTTTTCAAATTTCAACTCAGAAAAGTTTTGAAAATTCATTTTCTAAATCAATTGCATGCATTCTTAATCTTCTCTCTCATAATTTGAACTCAAGATTTCTGACTCTACTTTAATGTTAAATCCCCGTTAATCTCAAGTTTATGATGTTGGGTTTAGCCGTTAAGGAATAATCTTTCTCAATGTGTTCTCAAGAGATTCTCTCCAACCTTGAAAACTGGAACAATTGAGCCAGTTTCTAAAGCTTTATTCATCTTAAATAAAGATTTGAGAGAAATGATGAGAGTTAAGCTAATGCAACATCCTAGAAACATAGGGGTACCTCTCGGCAGAGCAAGAATTAGGGCCTAAGACAAGTTCAAGAGAAGCAAAGCGACAGAGATAAGATCATTTTAGACAATTGCAATCAAGATAACACTCTCAGATTATAAGTTCTGTATCAAAGATCATACAAGAGAATTTGATTTTGGGTACTAAATGTTGAAGAAAGAGTATACAAACCCCAAGGCGGACTTGCATAACCATGTCCCCATAGCTACCAGCCATTGCTCCCTTTTTATCTGCAAACCGAATGTATTCATAAGAAACAGCGTACGGTAATGCTTTGATTACAGCTTCAAAGATATCGATGCTGTACCCAGTCGTCTTCGTCCTATTGGTCACTGGGTCTGTTATCTCTCTAACAAACTTACTGACCCCAGATTTGACTGGAACTCCTATTCTCAGCTTCTTTTCATTTGTTGGAGTCTCCCAACCTTTAGGGAAACTGAAAGAATTGGGACCATCCCCTGGCCATATGATATGGCTCAGATTGGCAACAGAAGTGTTTGAGCTTATGTTCGTGGAATTTAAGGTTTGCGTCAATCCATTTTCCGGTGTCCAAAACCCAACCACTGTAATAAATTTGGAATTGAAGTTTATAATCTCGTAAGTAGATGATTGCAGTTGCCCTTCAACCATTCTGAAATCTCCTGCAAGCCCTTTGAAATGTGTTTTAGACAATGCCTCAGAAAGCCTCGGACCATTTTTTGAGACCCCAAGATTGTCAAGATCTGTAGATTTGCCAGAAACACTTGACTTCTTGAAGATGAACTCTGTGGTTCCAACCTTCTCCACAGCCTTCGCTAGAGCAAAAGTAGCATCATAAGCTCGCAACCCAAATATATTCAGTTCAGAAATTTCCTGTTCAAATCTCCTTCCCCATTTTAGCTGAAAATCTTCAAGTTCTCGAGTTCTGGGAATGTGAGTCCGTACACCCAGAGCTCCGCTCATGGCTTCCACGGCGGAATCATCAATATGAGAGGGAGAATTACTCATCCCATCAGTTATAATCCAAACATAACCCGCCCCCATCATCCCAATTTCCTTAGCCATGCTGAAAACGCGAGTCCCAAGCTCCGGCAACATATGAACAACGAAAACCCTAGTCTGCATCGTCATCAGTTTGTAAAGCTCTTTGGCGATCCTGTCATCAGAGGCAGATTGAGGAATCGCTGTCTCGTAGATGCGGGTGTTAATCTCTCGCAGAGCGTCTCTCATGGAGGGCAAAAGCCCCTCGCCGTACTGATCGTCTGAGTGAATTATCACCGCCTGTCTCCAATTGAAAGCCTTGATTATGGCGGCGATGGGTTGTACTTGCGACGAATCGATTTGGGTTGCTCGGAAGAAGTAGGGATTCCGACGAGGATTCAGAGGTGGGGTTGTTGCAGAGATTGAAATTATGGGTACCTGAGACTTTTTCCCGAGATCCGCCATGAAAGTTGCTTGGGTTGAGCTCTGTGGGCCAACAATGGCTTCCACTTCTTCCTTCTTGATTAAGTCTAAAGCTGTACGGTTAGAAGAAACAAATAAGAAAACAGATTAAACTCCGGAGAAGAACAAAAAATTCCTCACAGAAGCTAAGCTCCCAAACCTGCAGCAGCAGCTCCAACAACGTCTCCCATGGAGTTCTTCGGGAACAGAGCCAGCCGGGTCCTGTAGTTTCGATGAAATCCATAGAAATCAGAGAGCGCCATTTCCATGAGACTCAACCCCATCTTCCCAATCGACGAATCGGAGTCAAGAACGACCCCCACCTTGACTGTGGCGATGGCTGCGTCTTCCGCCATGGCCGGGGGAGCTCGAAGCCCAATACACAGGGAGAGGAAGAAGACGAAGATTGAGAAAACAGTAGGCGTTTCCATTGCGGAGCTGGACATGAATGTCTGAGAAAACCTTCAAGGGCTCTAATGGCGGGCTGAAGAATTTGATGGGTAGGGTAAAACATATGTCGAAGAGGACGCGTAGGGCGGGAAATGTAATGGAAATGAGAAGAGGGTTGTGTTTGTAATGGAGGAAAAATGGATGGAGAAAGGGAAAGAGAGAGAAAGAGGAGACTTCATCCATGGCTGAACCTGAGCGGCCATTGTCAAGGTTGACGCGGAACGGAGGTCGAACAAATTATTTTTATGATACAGGGAACGGGATTCAGTCCAACCGGGAGAAATATTGCCGCCAAATGTTGGTGGTTATTTTTATTTTTTTGACCTTTTAGAAAGTTGGTTTGAATGTTTTTTTTTAATTATTCAATTGTTAGAAATATATATATATATATATTGCCTCCGATTGTTAGAAATATTATCTTAACAAGTTGATTTATGTTCATCGGCTCAAAGTTAGTTTAATACATTAACAGTATTACTCGAGTCAAGTAGAATATTATTGTGGAAATGTATACATTTTCATCTATATTTCTATATTTCTGTGAGTTCAAATATGTAAATTGACGTTTCTATAGTATCACACAAAAATAAAAAAGTTATTAAAGATATCAATAAAATATCATGAACGTAATGTCAATTACTGAGTTATGCTCATTTTGGATATCTTTTCAATGTGGGATTTTTAACATGTCCCTCAACATCGTATATTCATAGAGTTTCATCTCAAAATTGATTGGCAATAAAAGTAGTAGCTCATATCTATTATAAACCATTGTTAGATCATTTCTCTTTTCGATGTGAGATCTTTAACAAAATACGGTGAAATAAAGAAATGAAATTTGAGACTACAATGATCAAAATTGATGCTTAGAATCATATTATTTTTCTCACTATTAGATTTCAAGATTTAATTCAAATGAAATTTAAAGTTTAAAGTCAAATTCAACCGAATAAAGTAAAAGTCCAAATTCCAAACTAATCCCCAAACAGCCTTAAAAGTCGGATTTTTTAATATTACTATTTTCAAAATATTAAATCGTTCAAATTTATTTGAAAAACAATACTTATGAAATTTGTGCGACCTCCCTACGTGGTGTATCCACGTTGTAATTCTTATTTTATTTAATTATTTTTTTAGATTTATTTATTTTTACATAGTATATAATATCTTAAAACGAAAATCTATTATCAAAATGAGTATAGTTCAACAGTAATTGATATAATCTTCAACCAATCCTCCACTCCTACATGTACTGCATAAATTTAAAATTAATTTTGGGGTGAGAATATTTTTAAAATTAGTTTTGAAAATAGTAATATTTAATAGTAAAAATCCCTCAAAAATCTTTAGAGAATAATTTTCAATTTTCATTTGGTTGTTAAATATTGCGTGTCCTTCATGGCAGATCCGGAATGGTCAGTGAGGAATTAGAGTACTGCAAGTAAAGGCCAAGTCAAACAAGCCAATACTTCGCCCGTTGACGTCAATAACGACTTGTTTGGTTGGCAACAAATCTTTACCCTTTAAATGGATAGGTCCACATTCTCATTTTTAATTTTATTTGGGCAATTTTATAAATATTATTTTGTACCAACCATCAAATTTGTCATGTTTCTAAATTTTTAATGCATTCAAACATAGTACCATCCATCCAAGTTCTCAATATATTGTAATTTTATTTTGTCAATATATAGTCAATAAATTGACTATTGATTAATTTGCATTCATAGTATACATAGGAAGGATTAAATCAACATTTTCATTTATTAAGTTGTCCATCCCGCCTAAATTTCATGYAACTAAAATCTCTCTCGACCACATATAATAATCAAGGAAGAAAATAGTATACCTACGAGAGGGAAACAATGTTGTTTGAAGCTACTTTTGCAAGCTCATGTGCAGGTTAGTTGAAACTTATTCCGATGTCATATGTTGCTGAAATTATTCGTTGACATTTGAATGTCTTCAACTTTTAGGTATTAGGCTTCACCAACCATTACAGTCTTCATGTAAATAAGTCTTATAATTTAATGAGTGTGATTCAACCCACGAGCTATTGCAAATCTAGTATGATTGCAAGTCACAAACTCGTGAGGACAGTCAATGATTCAGTAGTACAATAAGAGGAGAATACAACCATTTGTAATTTTTAGTTATAACCGTTTGATCCTCACTGTTCATCTCTATAAATTGCTCCAATCCATACTTTCATTGTTCTTTAATTTCCTACATGTGAATTAACATCCGATCCTAACCCTAAAACTATTTGTTAGGAGTAAAAGCAAAATGCTAATATGAATTTCATTTGCGTGGGAAGACTTCGTGACAATCAATGGAAACAAAATCTTTATTTTATTTTATTTTTTCCACTCACTATTTTCTTATAATTGTTAGGGGTTTGTATCTATTGGTGGACCGCCCAAACAATGCATATTGAAATAACTCTTCCTTCTTATTTCTGTCAATAGAAAAAGTAATCGAAAATTAATGGGTAGTATGAGTTTCTCCGAAGATTAGCCTAGTCTCCTGATATGTTTTTCCATAAAAACCAATGTCTTTAACAATCAAATAAA
This sequence comes from Momordica charantia, assembly GCF_001995035.1. The sequence continues at coordinate 170,679 of NW_019104537.1, read as the reverse complement.
ACTCATATTTCTCGTCTAATGTGACATGTCAACCCCTATTTAAGAAAAAATTTACTTGAGCTAGATTTAAGCTACTTCTCATTGCTTGTATGCATATATATGAATTTGATCTTTTTTAATATAATGTGAGGATAGGAGATTGAACCTTCAACTTTTAGAGAAAAACTATTGAGCTATACTCATGTTGATATATGTGAATGAAATAAAATTAACTTAAATATAATTCAACCGGTTAAAACATTGATAATTTTTTTTCTAAAGAATGTCATAGGTAGGGACAATAATATAACTTTTAAAATATAAAAACTATATTGTATAGAGATTAAAACATGGACTAAAAATGAATGTTACCTAATGAATATAATAAAATAGGCAAGTTACATTCAATGGGAATTTGAAAAGAGAGAGAAAAAATGGTGAAAGAGACTATACTTTTTTCTTTTTAGTTCAACAAAAAGTGGGGATTAAATAATATTTTGGCCAATTAAACTATGCCAATTTTTTTATTTTTTTGCTATTGTATTTTAACTTGTTTTAAATCATAGATGTTTAAATATACGTCAATTTTCTTCGATTTAAAATGGTCTCCATTATATAATATCAGGCAGAAAGGAACCAGAAAATAAAAGAGAGTCAAATATTACTTTAATAACAGCAGAGAATTGGACTAATTTTAAATTCTCAAATATCCATATACAATTATTTTTTACAGTTCGATTTATAATTTGACGTCATTTTTCATTTTGAATAATTCAATAAATAAAATTTAAAATCCACTTGCCAAATCTAGTGAAATTCTTCACTTATAATTCAAATAAACTATTTTTTTCTCAAATTTAAATAACACCAAATTAAAATAAACTATATATATAACGATTCGATTAGCCATTCTAAAAAAAAATGAAGAAGAGATTTTTCGATTTTAGCTACTAATAAAAAAAAAGAAAGAATTATCTATTATTATTGGTCTGGTCGGGGTCAATGGGCCGAGTTGGGCTTTACGGACAGGCCCATAAAACTTGGATCCGGAAAAGGGCACTAGAAAATACTGTAATTGCAAAAATGGGCTCATAATATGTAAAAATTAAAGAGAGGGCCAGAAAAGAAAAACAGGGACTTGTTAATTTTTGGTGTGTTGTTTCATCTGGTCTGGGTCCCAAAACCTGGTGCGACCACCTTCCGTCGTCTTCCTCTCTCTTTTCCATCACAATGTATGGCGGCTCATCCAAGCTCGGCCGAGCTGGCGGCGGCGCGGGCCGGGGAGCCGGCGGAAAGCGGCCACACTCCTCTTTTCCTCTTGCACCTACAAACCGCCCCTCCGGCCGTCTTTCTCTCGGCGGCGGCGGCGGCGGTTCCGTCGCCAATTCTCAGAATCGAACCGCTACCGCAACCACATCCGAATCCGTGGAAGAAAATTTCAGTCTTGTTACTGGTAACAACCCGTTGGCTTTTGCCATGATAATTCGGTTAGCTCCGGACTTGATCGATGAGATCAAGCGGGTCGAGGCGCAGGGCGGGACTCCGAGGATGAAGTTCGATGCGAATGCCAAGAATTCTAGTGGTAATGTAAGTTGTCTCTAATAAATGCTCTTTGCTTTAGTCATTCACATCAATGCGAAAATGAAGATTATTATACCCTCTTGTGTAATTTGCGAGTATGGTGGTATTGTTTAGATTATTTGAACTCGTGTTAGATACTTCAACTGCACTGTCGAATATATGCACAAGTACTTGTACGGAATCACGGATTATGCTTTTGTTCACTATTTGCTGGATTTCGATGTGGGTGTTACTTTGACACTAAGTTTGTGAATTTTGCTTGCTTTGTGGGATCTCTTTGTGCAACTGCTACTTCATTACATATGTATCTTGGTCCTCATGGTTCTATTTAATTGGAACTTGTCGCCAATTCGTGCATTAATGCCTATTTCTTTATTCTTTTGACATTTGTGACATTATTGTGTCTACCTTTCTAATTGGGTAACAGTTAATTACTGGCTGAGTCTAACAGTTGTATGTAAGCATATTCGAAATTAGTAAATGTAGAGATGAACCTTTCAGATGAATTGGTGAATATGAATGCTGTACGGATTAGATTACCAACATGGAAAGCCGTGTAAGATAAGTACTTTTTGACAAGTTGATCAGGTTATATCATTTGTGCTTTTATGGTTTTTTAGAAGGGTATATCAGAGTTTGAATTCTGCCCCAGAATTAGCGCATGACCATTAAAACTTTTTCAAGTCGGAGTTATACATTGATTCTACCTGCATTCGTAACCTAAAGTTAGAGCAGCTATTTTCTTGTTTTAGTAGACACGATTATTTAATGAATTGAGCAAGTGTTGCTATTGATGGGGCCTTGGTTTTAGTCTTACAATGTGCACAGCATGCTCATAGAGAGTATGCAATTTATGATGGAGGTGGAGAACAAATTTAGAGGAAGTAGAGTGACAGAGAGATTGATGTTGAAAGGGTTAGCTCTAATTCTATTTCTCATGATGCATGAACATGTAAAAAGTATGGGTTTGGGGCTGGTTCTTTGAGACCTTCGATGTTTCTTGGGTTCATCATAGAGATTGAGGGACTATGGTGGATGAAGTGCTTTTGTATTCTTCTTTCAGGGAGAAAGGGAGGTTTTTGTGACAGGCTGGTTCCTTTGCGATTTTGTGGGGGTTTTGGTTGGAAAGAAACAACAGAATCTTAGGGGGTGGAGAGAGATTGGGAGTCTATTTGGTATCTCATTAGGCTTAATGTCTCCTTATGGAGTTCTGTTTCAAATTTGTTTTGTAATTACCAGTTAGGTTCTATTCTTTTGGATTGGAGGCCCTTTCTTTTGGCATGACTTCTTTTTCTGGGCTTTTGTTTTTGTTTTCATTTGTCTCAATGAAAAGTTCAGTTTCTTATAAAAAAACATGTAAAAGTAGTTCTATGTTTCCCTCTTAGCCTTGATCAAGCTCCAATTGTGCATATTCAATTTAAATTGTTTTCTCCTCAAGCCTATCATGTGCCTCTGCGTTCTACTGCTAATAAGAATCAAGGGTCTCAAAGTCTAGTGAAATGGGCTCTTTTGGAAATTTTATAACTGATAATTTTACTCTTCTAGTGAACAGCTGCGAAGGTGATAATAATCCATGTAAAGGCTGAAATACTAGGAACAGTACTGGATTTTCTTTCTTGTTCTCCCACCCCACCCCTGGATAATTTTTACTGAAGTCATAATATATTCACGAACCTGACGTATATTCACCATATCATTGTCTCTTGTCAGTCAATTGCTAAAATCAAGAAAGATAATTTGTGCTTGAACTCAAATTTGACATCAGGTCATTGATGTTGGTGGGAAAGAGTTTAGATTCACATGGTCACGTGAAGTTGGTGGTCCTTGTGGCATATATGAAGAACGTAAAAGCGGTGAGGATGGGGGTGGTTTGCTTGTTGAATCAGGCCATGTTTGGAGAAAATTGAATGTGCAGCGTATATTGGATGAATCGGCTACACTTCATGTTAAGAAGATGTCTGAAGAAGCTGATCGTAAGTCCAAGTCTCGTAGGTATGTGATCATGTAATGAGGATGTATGTTGCTTCTCTAACGTTTGACTAGTAGCACATGTAACCTTACTGCATTCTGCCTTTTTCAATTTAGAGATTATCTATAACTTTCAGGCATTTTTATAAATCTAATTTATGTGTTTACCTTAGTTCTCCACACGATAGTTTTTGCACTATTACTTCAGCTATAATTTTTTCATGCAAAAAATTGTGTTAGGAATATTTCTAGGGATATGTTAGGAATACTAGCACTATATAAAAAGTAAAAACATCCCTACCGTGACCTTGTGTCAAAGGGAGTGCAATTCTCTAGAAACCTCCAAAGCATCCTGAGGTCATGGGGAGTGCAATTCTCTGATTTTTCTGTTTAACATTCGCTATGTTAATCCTCCTCAAGACAAACAAATAAAATCATTGGAGTACTTGACACCCGGAATGCATTACATGGGTACTGACATTTTAATGTAAATTAATTTATAAGCATACATATGATTTATTGTTTTTCTTTGTTCAGAAAATAATTGCTTAATGCATTTGTTTCTAACATACCATGTTTACAGACGGCTTTCAAGCTATTTTTCTATTTAATTAAATTTTGACATGAAACTTTAATATATTTCTTTGTTTGGTAGCATTGGAATACTCTTCAATGAAAATTGTATTTGCTTGCTTTTTATATTTGGGTTTTCCAGGTTTTCAGCATTCTTCCAAGCCATGATTAATTTTGTTTGTAAATTTAAATGTAATATTACACTTTTATAATATCTGTCCTCCCTCCCAAATCAAAATACAGAGAAAAATGGTTTCTGATGGTTGCAATGTAGCATTGACCATTTTTTGTACTTTTTACTTTTGTGACTTCTATATAAAAAGGTTTGTCTGTTGTTATAGAGCTATCTGCGATAATTTCTAGTACTATCTGAAGCTCTTATGCATGCATGCACATAACTTTTGGTTTCTGGCGGCAGAGCTATGTTCTTAGAACCTGAGAATCCAACTATGAAGAGTAATATAAAGGCATTGGTTGCTGCTGAAGGTATGCATTTTAAATGACTTTTTGGCTGGATAAAGTATATTATTTTACTCCTGGCATGGACAGGAGTAAACTTCATTCTTAGATCTGGTGAACGTTGTCTTACCTACCTGCCTTTATGAGATCTATCATTCTATTTATTTGCCAATCTGATTAGCTTTTTGTTATTGTTATTTGATCGCTTTACTGCAAAAACTGAAACTACCCATGTTGAGGTGAAGTTTTCACTAATACCTTACATGTTGCAGTTAATCCACGGAGGATGCATTTTGGAAAGAATAAGAAAGAGCCTCCATTTAAAAAGCAGAAAAGCGAACTATCTCAAGGTAACTGTCTGTGTACATTGAATTCTTTCTTCCGTTTCCTTTTTGTTTTTCTATATGCTTTATACTTACTCTTTTGACACAAAACCATACTGTTTCTCCCTTCTTGAGTGCTTTCTTCCTCTTTGACATATACTGTTTCTCCTAATGAACACTCATGCTAATTAACCCTGGTAATTGAGTAACTATTAACTATTATAAGATGTCATTGCAGTTGGGCCTCCAAAATCTGCCTATAAACCTGGGATGTCATCTGTACCTGCTTCTAAGGATAGGATATCATCTTCACCTGTTCGATCTCCACCTGACCAATCTGGTGCTCCAGTTTCTCAATTTGGATCTGTAAATACCACCAAGACTCGTGTTATTGCAGAAGATATTAGACCTCGACAACCAGCTAAGAATAATGCTGCTGCTAGCGGTGAGAAAGAAATCCCGACCAAAGTCACCAAAGGAGTACTCGAAACACCATTACAGGAAGGGAATGCTGGAGCTAAACCAACAGACTTGCAAGGAATGCTGTATACTTTACTCATGGCAAACCCCAAGGGGATGAGTTTGAAGGTAAGGCGAAAACACTATGCTGGGCTGACACCATCACTGAGAGACGAAAGCTAGGGGAGCGAATAGGATTAGATAGGATTAGATACCCCAGTAGTACTAGCTGTAAACATTGGATACTAAAATTAGATGGTAGACTACTATAGTTGGGATGTTCTATTTCGTTTCAACTTAATTGGAGTACCGATTTCTATATAAAAAAGTATTGGATTTTTCCTGTTGTATGTTTATTCCCTTAACCAAGTTTGTCAATTCTATTGGAAACATATGGCTTTTACAGTTTCCACTTCTCTCTTAGTGCTAATGTCTCTCCCTCTCCCTCCCTCTCTCTTGTAGGCCTTGGAGAAAGCTGTTGGCGATAAAATTCCAAATGCCGTAAAAAAGATCGAGCCAATTATTAAGAAAGTAAGTGATGTAAATGTTAAAATATTAGAAATCTAAGGCATGATCTATTGGCTTAGTATATATTCAATCATTTCAATGATCTCTTAATTCTCCCCGTGTTATCTTGAAACTTACTTAAGCTAAAAGGATCCAACAACAAGGCTTGAATTGAACTTAACCTTTTTCAAACTCAATAATAAATTGCCTGTGTTCCTGAAATCTTCTAGTTTTGTAGTAGTTCTGATGATGTCTCTTGATACATACTGTAGTAGTTCTGATATTATTGTTTAATCTTGACTATTAGATTGCAACCTACCAAGCTCCAGGAAGATATTATTTGAAATCGGCAGTCGAGTCAGAAGGCTCTAAGAAACCTTCATCTGAAGGTGAAAGGTACTGCCTTTGACTTTTTACGGGGCTGAGTTCATCTGGCTGAGTTAAACAGTTGTTCGCATAATCTTGATTTTCGGTTGTTTCTCCTTGAACAATTCAAATTTTGGATGCTGTTAGTTGGACCAACCTCAGCTGTCTGACTGGTGATAGTTTTGTTTTATTGATTATCAATGCTTGCAGAAGATTTTAAACTAGGCTTTACGAGGAAGGCTTTCAAGCGGAAAGCTTTAATTGATTGGTAAGCAGAAGTTCTAATTCACATCTTGTACTTTTACAGCTCTCCTTTCGTCAGCCATCAACAAACCCCCATACATGAAGACCTCCGTGATCAAATACCTGCTCCCGAATCACAGTTAGAAGCAATATGTGTCAATGAATTGGAGGAAAAGATAGAAAACTCGCAAGCTAACAAAGAATCAAATTTATTGGAGAAAAATGGCATCCAACAGCTTTCCCCCAATCTTTTTGGTGACAAGAAAAGCTCTGAAAATAGTGAAGGCCAGGCAGCTAGTTCTTCCGACAATGAAAGTGACAGTGACTCTGAAAGTGATAGCAGTGATAGTGGAAGTGATAGTGGGAATCATAGTAGGAGTAGAAGTCGTAGCCCCACGGGTAGTGGAAGTGGGAGTAGCAGTGATAGTGAAAGTGACGCACCTTCAAATAGGGAGGGTTCTGATGAGGATGTGGATATCATGACCAGTGATGATGACAAAGAATCCAAGCATAAACTCCAAGCTTCTGTAACGGGTGTCTCTGCATCTCCTGCTGCTTGGAGAAGTCCAGATGGTGGGGCTGTACAGAATATAGACAATGAGAAGGAAGATGGTCATGAATCTGATGCAATTGACATCGAGCAAAATTCTTCTGATGATGAACCAGAAGCTAAAATTGATGATCACAGTTCACTTCCTATTAGAGAAGGTGAAAGACGTGTGGAAGAATCAAGATCCTTTTCACCATACCCCGATCAACTTCAAGAGCGCGAAAATTTTATTGGGAGTTTGTTTGAGGACAGGGGAAACACTTTTGTGGACAGTGTCAGGCATGAGCAATCTGACAGCACAGATAGGATATCTAAAGGCAAGTCTAAAAGGGGCTCTGATTTTGAGTGCTTTGAAGAGAGGCCTGATCACACAAAGAGGTTAAAATCAGAAAGTTCAGCTCAACAACCAGTTTCTGGTAGTTGGGGAGTCCAATTACAGAGTTCTCACAATTTATCTCCTAGTAAACTCAATAGAGATTCTGCTAGGAATCCTACCGGTCAAGTTACTAATAAAGGTGAGTTGAAAGGGAATTCTGATTTTGGACCAAAAATGGGATACAAAGAAATAGTTCTAGAAAAAAATAGTTCAGATGTTCCACAAGCAGGTCGGAGGCCCCATGATCAAAGCGGATGGGGAAGGGCTGTAGATACAGCAATCAGACCTGACCAGCATGCTGATAGCATTGGACGTGGCACTAAACACTCTGAAAAGGGTGGTCATGCTAATGAAAGTCTTCCCGTTTTTAAAGATAAATTTTATGGAAATACTGAAAATGAAGGGACAAATGAGAAAAAGGTTTCAAGAAATTCTAGATCAGTTGCTTCAGGGGACAAACAGATGCAACCCTTTGACTCCCATCACAACAAACATGGTGAAATAGTTGGAAAATTCAAAGATGGCAAAGCATTTTCAAGTTCGCAGATGGTGTATTCAGATAATATTAGAATTGGTGCTGACAAGTCCCCTTTTAGTGGAAAAGGCCGTGTTCTCCAAAGAGAGCTTTCAGACCTGGAATTAGGTGAACTTCGTGAGCCCTTTCCTGAGGAGGCACTGGGTAAAAAGAAATTCGAAAGAAATAATTCATTGAAACAGTTGGAGAACAAAGAAAACACTTCAGATGGCTGGAGTTCAGATTTAAATAAAGGAAAATCTACCTTGAAGGCTAGTTTGGAATCTGAAAAGCGGTCCTCACCCCATGTAAGTAACAAGTTTCCCAGCAATCTTGAAGGCTCAAATAAAAAAAAGAACTCAGAACATAAAGTTGAAGATTTGACCAGGCTTAACCACCGGTCTCTGCAGTCCCATCCACAACATATTTCAAGAGTAGATAATGTTGAAGTTGACAAGTCAGCAGTTGAGGCAAATGCAAAATCTTATCAAGGGATTGGTCTAGAAGGCTGTGGAGAAAGCAACAAGAAAGCATCTGCTGGCATTTCTCAACTGCATGGTATGAAAAGAGAACAAATTCCCTCAAAAAAGGGAAGCAAAAGACATGCACCTAATCCAATAACTGAAGTTACTGATGCGCTAAAGAATCCAATTTCAGCTGAGCGTGAAAATAGTGATCCAAAGAGGAGAGATTCTTCTTCAGATGAAAACAGTTGTTCATATTCCAAGTATGAAAAGGACGAGCCAGAGTTGAAGGGAGCAATCAAGGATGCCACTCAGTAAGTTTCATGTATAACTCATTTGAGTTGTTAATGCTACTAATTTTGGCTCACTTGTTCTTTTACTCTGTCGTTAATGGCTGTGATAACTGATCAAAAGATATACTTAATGATTATTAGGTATCAGGAATATGTGCAGGAGTATCGTGATAAATATGATAGTTACCTGTCCTTGAACAAGATCCTTGAAAGCTACAGGTAATGCAGACTTCATTTCATTAATGTCTGATTATTATGTTTAAAAAGTTTGGTGATTTATTTTGTGTCCTGGTATGCTATTCCTGAAAAGAAAAATCATTAATTTATTAAGCATTTTAATCATTTAGGGATGAGTTCTTTAAACTCGGAAAGGAACTCGAATCAGCAAGAGGACGAGATTCGGAGAAATACTTCAATCTCTTGGGACAGCTGAAAGAGTCCTATCAGCAGTGTTCAACGGTATGATCTCTATTATCCTAGTTAGTACCTTTGCTATGAGTTTGCACTCTATAGTATACATAGTTTTTCACGTTCAAGAATATATTTCTCCATCTTAGGCTTGTTGCTTAACTGACATTATTAATTACCCTTGATCAAAAACTCATGGCTACATATGCTTGTACGTTCTCTCTGTGGCCCTCTCATGTTTCATCTAGCTAGTGCTCGTTGTAGTTTTAAGTTTGTGTAAGGTTTTTATTCATTTTGAATGATTTCTACTCCGGAGTTAGAGAGGGAGTTCGTGATCAGAAGTAAAAGGTTTAGGATTTTTAGGAATTAGTTTAAGGTTGACCGTAGATTCAGGCAGGAAAGCAGATGACGCTTGAAGGAATTGGGTGGGTTGCTGTCTTTTACTTGACATGGGCATGCATATTTTTTGTATGCCTTAATCTGAATGAACATAAATATTTTCTCCCCCTAACTAATATGTAATGTTTCTTATATAATGAATTTGACTCAAATAAAGAGTAATCTGCAGAGGCACAAGAGGTTGAAGAAAATATTCGTTGTTCTCCACGAAGAGCTGAAGGTGATTAGCTTTCGACCTACAGGTCTTCATTACGTATCTTGCTTTTTCTAGTTCTCAGTTGTATCTGTTTTTATTTTCTCAATACAGCACCTAAAACAAAGGATGAAAGAATTTGCACAAACTTACACAAAAGATTGAGACGACTCCTGGATGTGCGCTTATATGAGCGATCGAGGTCGTTAAAAGGTAGAGGTAGATGCAAGAACTGCATCAATGAATTGCTGTGCATAAAAAATTAGTCAATTTTTTTACTTGCTATCTTCTCCCCAACCCCTAATTTAGGAACATGTACATTTTTTTGCTCTCCCTCTCTTGGAATGCATTTTCTTTCTGTTTAGCTACAATATAGAGGTTGGACTTTTGTTTTAGTTTAGCCTGACCTCTTCCTGTATAGACTTGCGAGGCATCTGAGTTTGGATATGTTATATTTTGTAGGTTGTAAATTTTGAACATGTAAAAATGTTCCAAATAACTGTGAATATGCTAATATTGTTTGGCAATCATAGGGAATTTTCTTGGAAGTGGAGCAATAAGAAGCTTCTTCTCTCGGCCAATGGATGCTCGGTATGATGAAAAATAAAATGATTGCCGAAATGAAAGTTTTCCCTTATTTGATCATAGCACGTCTTATTTGAAGTGAGAACAAAACGCAAAGATTGTTAAAAGGAAAGAAAAGTAAAAATCTTGCAAATACTCCTAAACACAAAGTAAAAGGAAAAAAGTGTTCAAATACTATTTTAGTTTTCAAGACTTCGGTTTTTCTTTTTTATCCTTATTTCTAAAATTTTCATTTTGGTTATTAATTTTTTCACTTTTATTTAATCTAGAAACTGTATCTTTGAAACGATTATTTTGGTCTTTACGTTTTTAAGAGGTGATTATTTTTGTCTTTTCGTTTCTATGTTTATCTCATATATCTTCATTAAAATTTTAATATAACACTTTATCCATCAATTTTTTTGAAACGTAGTTATTGAAGAGTTTTTATTTCATATAAAATGTATTAAAATATTTCAAAATAGTAATTTAAATGGAAAAAAAAAAGAGATGTATTAGGATTCAAGAAACCGATGACAGAAAATGATATGCATAATATTGTTGACACTTTTTTAAAATGTACACAACATTTTCTAGCATGATTATACTTCATATATATGTTGGTTGATATTCTTTTGTAGTAAAAACAATTGATATTCTTACTCAAATATAAAATAGGCAACAATAGAATAGATGTTTGAAAACTAATGCCACTTGTTCGAAGATTTAAAGTGAATTAGACCAGACTTTTCAAAACTGCAAAATAGTTGAACACTGCTAATTGAAAAATGTGTAGATTATGTGACATTTTAAAAATTTTAAGATATTGAACACTAAAATATCGCAAGCTGATTGAAAGCAAAGTAGTAGATAGATACAAGATGCTTATTTAAAACTTAAAAACACTTGTTGCATTTCTTAAATGTGAATAATACAATAAATTTTTTAAAATATCAAATTAGAAAATGCACACTTTTATGGTTTTAACACATTTAATTCGACTAAGTCATAAGATTACTTATTTTGTGGTTAAGGGTCGTGAAATGTTTAGGAACTTTCAAATGCAATTTAGAAAACGTAACAAAAACTAAGTCATAAGATTACCGCCAAAGGTTCATCACAACACGAAAATAATCATATAATAACGCAAAACATAGTAAGACATTGCCAGACTACTCTTCAAATTCCAAACTGCACTAAAAGGTTGGCATTCCAACAAAAAACACAAATGGAAAAAGCAACATTCTCATAACATTCTCACTTCCTCAACGCTTGCCTGTTCCTCTTCTTGACCCCAGACTTAGCAACCTTAAGGCTTCTGTTCACAGCGCTCAATCTTGCTAGGGCAGCCTTCTTCAGGTCTGGCCTGTAGTAGTTATCGGCCACCTGCATCCCGGAGGGGGGTTAACGTCGATATTTCAACAGTATAAAATACTCGAAAGAATTAAGGGGTAATACTTTGCTAAACGGGAGTATGTGTCACAAGTGTAGTTGACCAGGGGAAGCTAAAAATGAGATACTAAATGCCTGAACCTTAAAATACCTGGTTTGTTACAGCCTTTGCCATCCTACGGAATTCCTTCTTCATCAAAGATTTATGAAGCAATGAAGCAGGTTTGTTCTGTTTCTTGCTCTTCGTTGTTGCAAGCAAAATGGATTGATCTTTACCTCCAGGTTGAATTGTAACAGTTTTCTTGTTGGCCAGGCCTAAAACACAAGAATCTCATTGAACTTCTAGAGATAAACCTAATTCAATGTTTTCTCTTCGATCTCACATAAAAAAACCCTCTGATACTTCACTTACCACTACCAATAAAGTTCCAAAAATAAATTTAAATGTTTCTAGAATTGTAATATGTAAGAAAAGTAAACCAAAATTACTCAAACCAAGGAAAGCCAAGCAGTCTTGAATTCTAATACTTTTTTCCCGCACACACGGATATAGAATTGGTCAAAGGAAACTAATTAATCAAAGGCCAAGCATGTAATCCCAAGCACGAAATAACGACTTGAATACATTTAGTAAAACTAAAACCAACAACGTAACTGATCATTCATAGTGCACCTACGGACGTTCATGTATATAATTAATAAATCCACAGCCAAAAACAAGTAATCAAGCTGAAGAAACGGGGATGGTAGTTGAAATAATTCACATGAATCTATGTACATCAGTTTGCTGGCCCCTCCCCCCAAATCCAGAATGCATTATATATCCAGAAAACCTCTAACTGATCAGATCATCCAAACAATAAACCCAGCATCTTTTAGGCCATCTTCAAACGAGCTTGAGAGAATCAAAGCAAGCAACATTCTAATTATTTCAATTTCCTCTGCTTAATCCTTTTCCCCAATACAAATCAATCATTCAAAAACCTCCAAATAATAACGACAGAACATATTTACGATCCCGCTCCACATTTAGACAAAAAACCCTAATAATAAGATGATTTAGGACGCCTTACCAGAATGCTTGTAGGAGTTGAGATTGTATAAGTTGTTGGGCTCTTTGCTGAACTGAACGCCGGCTGTTCCCCTGCCGAACTCCTTCACCAAAAACGAGTTGTTCCTCTTCACAATCTCCCAAATCAGTTGTCCCGAAACCGCCGCCATGTTCTTCTTCTCGCCCTGCAACACGATGCGAAGGATCCAACAACATTCGAAGTTAGTCTAGCTTGAGCAAAACATAATAAATAAGCATACATCTTCGAGAACACATGAAAAAAATTGAGACGAAATCGTTGAGAGAAGTCCAGAGACCTGGTTCGCGCTAGGGTTTTGTCTCAGATGGGCAAAATGGGGCGTGCAAAAAATAGGAGGGAGTTACTTGGTTTTTATACTAAACCCTAATTCAGAACACGACTCTCTCCCCCTTCGATGGGCTTAGGTTTAGGGCATGGTATTTTAATTCCTTATTAATTTTTTTTTGTTTTTTTGTTTATTTTATTTATTTTTTTTGTTTTTATATTTGTGAGTGTTAGCGTGTGAACATCTCAACTAATCTCACGGGCTAATTGTCTGACCTATAATATTGGTGTCGAAAAATGTATAAGAATTAATTTTCAGTGGGTCATTATGGAATTTCAATTTATTTTAAAATATTTTTTAATACTAGAAGTATTAAAATTCTTATTTTTTTTTCTTTTTTAGTACAAAAGAATATGAGGATTTTTTAATATTACAAAAAATATAACTAATTGTTTAAATATACATATTTGTAAACTATTTTTTAAAATATTTCACTTTTAATTACCCGACCGGAGGTTGCTCGACCTTGTCCAACAAAAGTCGGAGGTCAAGAGGCGACATGTATGATGTACCCACGTTTCTTTTTTTTTCTTTTTTAAGTTTTATGAAAGACTTTAGATGCAAAAACAATCTAAGAATCAAGGTTTGAAATGTCGATGTCGATGAAAAATGTCGAGGTCTCGAATTTACGGAAATATCGATGGATATTTTGAAAAAAAAATATGAAAATTGTGAAAATCAATGGAAATTATTTGAATTAGTAAATAAAATTTTAATTGTAGCTTAATTAAGCTAAATTGATCACTTTTAACCGTCATATGTAAAAATACGAATAATTTACTTATGGAAATGTTGAAACAAAATAATGAGGATTTATAGAAATCAATTTGAATTAGAAAACTCTTTTTGAAAAAAAAATTAATAATAATAATAAATAACGATACCACATTTAGTTTGAACCAAGTTACACCTCTACTCAAGGATGTTACTTTGCCATTCTTATGTCATTTCCAAAGATATAACCATTTTACTACCAAAGTGTGTGATTCTTGTATGTGAAGTTAAACCAGGAAGAAATCAATTTTATAATACCTCGATATATTATATGGTTTCATACAATAACTAATATTAAAGATTAAATCAACGCATTCAAAACTCGAATGGTAATCTATACTAGAAAAAGCCCATCCTCCACTGCTTTTATGTATGCCTCAATGCACTTTCATTTAGCATGTTCAGTATCATAAATCTACTGTTATATTAAACATATAATCAACCAAAACATATTAATTGCGAAACTAAAAACAAAAACATTATTAAATATGTTTCTCTTAAAAAGTTAATAGACGTTTAAAAAGTACAGGGACTAAAATAAACTAAAGTTGAAACTATATGAATCAAAAAGACATTCCGAAAGAAAAATAACCAAGATGAACCAAAGCCAAAATACTGCAAAATATTACACAACTCTGAGAAACTTAACCATGTAAAATTTCAAACTAGATCTTTTTAGCTTTCAAAAACTAAACAAGATCTCAATTTGACCTTAGCATAGGTTTGTTGACTTTTGCAGGGGTAAATGATGTTGCTCATTTCCCAAAGTTTCTTCCCAAACAACCCCCTTTGTTTTTTCTTTATGATTATGAGGAACAGAAAGCTTAGAACAGAGGAACAGAGCAACAGCTTGATGAAGGCACAAAATCAATGGTAAGATGAACAAATTTTTATTTCCAATCTCTATGTATTACAAGATAGTAACAACCACATCTATCGGCAGTATTATAAATGGCCAAATAAATCACACATTCCTGTTCAGAAATCCTGAGGCCCTTTTCTATCCTAAGCAGCAGTAGCCAATACTTTACAACAAGTTTGATCTCCTGATTTCAACATTTTGAGCCTTTTGAGATCCCAGGTATGGCATCGTGTATATATGGCCCAGACACCGGTGTCGTATATTTTGGTTTCTGGGCATCAGTTTAACCTACCTGATCTCGTAGTCCACAGCGGTACGATACACGGCATGCCAACGAGTGCGTTTTTGCAAGAAATCTTGATATTTGGCACAAGAGAAGAAAGCAACTTTTGCAACCTCTCGTACTGTGCTCATTGTTTATTATACACAACCTTGATCAGTCATGGCTTGAGCAACACTCAGGAAAGCAGAAATGACTGCTCCATGAACTAGAGCCCTATCAAGCAGACGAAGAGTGCACGAGTCTTGAGAAGGAATTAAAAAAAAAGACCACCATCTCAATATTTTTGTTTTTTCCAGCTTGGAAAAACCAAGTTAAAACTAAGGGCTGAAAAGTAAAGAACTAAGTGCAAAATGGCAAATGAGGTTATTGGGTTCGTTTCTTTTCTTTTTCTTTCTTTTAACCGTCTTCACTCTCGATCAAACCAACAATTGTAAGCGAAAATTTTAGTAACCACATAATGGAGGCAAAGTGGAGTAGAACTCACTCGGGACTCTCTTTTTGGTAACCAAAATCAGCTGCTGCTTTGAGGGCCCTCTGGTAAGTCTGTCTCATAGCTTCCTGCAAGTTAAAATGAAGATGGAAAAACCATAAAAACGATTTAAACAAACCACGAGTAAAGTAAATAAGAAATTTAATTACGAGCTTGAGCATGAAAAGGGGATGATAATCTCCATGTGGTTAGCAATGTTAACTTTCAAGTCAGCAGGCAACCAACGTTGTGAACAAATAATCTCCTTTTTTTTCTTTGCAAAATTGATAAATTCAATTCAAGTTCTAAATGACCAAGCATAGAACATTTTAGCTCACGCAGAATCCATTTAGCAGAAAAAGTCAGATCAAGAGTTCTTATAGTTCTTAAAATTAACGTCTACAGTTTAGAGTAATCATATTGAGTAAAGAGATTCAGTAATTGTTCTCCTCACTCATGGGTAGTTAGCAAGTGAAAGTATTTTGAGGGTTTGACAACTGCAAATAGAAGTTAACATCCACGGTATTGATTAATTGATCCTAGCAAGTAAGAAATCCAGAACTATTTCCCTTAATTGAATAATCTCACTAGAGGGCAGGATAAAAGATAGACTCTCACCTGCAATTTAGATTCGAAGTCCTCTGGGGACCAATGCATCAAATTACATGCATGGTTTAATTCAAGTTCTCCAGCAACAACCTGCAACAAGGAAGCAACAACAACCAGATAAGCCTTACATTTTTAATAAGTGATAAAAACGAAAAGATCCAGAGCAGAGCCGCCTGACAGATTCATTCACCTTAAACTTGTGAATCAAATGTCCTACACGTTGCAACTAAATTTAACACTAGAATTTTTGGAGGATTCATACCATGCAAAGAGTTGAATCAAGTTAATTCAAGTTCTTCATACTATGAACTATAGATTCTTTCTACACATATTTTTATAGTTCTAAATATTTGGTGATGATATTCATTTCAACAAGGCAACATAATTTTGAAGTCAGTGAAGTAATGCTTATAACAGTAGAGGGTGAACTGTTAAACTCCACAGTTTGTGCTTAAGACCAAAACCTTCTCAAGAACCATGCAGTAACTGGCTGCCTATAAAAGTTTTAAGAGCATTCTGTAATTTCAACGATGTAACGCAAGTATGAGAGCTTATTATCAAGTGCCACCAAATTCCGATCATGGTTTAATTTTTCTAGGGATCAATGGCTTTACTATTAAGAGTTCCTAGAAGTTCTCCTATTTCACAGGGAACCGACATAGCAGTGAGCTGATCCAAGCATTCCTGAAGTATATTTGAAACAAAAAACCACATCAATCGAAGGATTTTTCCTACTTTAACTACTATCCCAATTTTGGCTGGAAAAAAAAAATGCAACCCGGATTTATTCTTAATTTCCTTTTTAGACATTTGTTGCACATGCATCATGACAGAGTGGATGAAGTGAATCGCACCCCTCCAGCACCTGCAGCCATTGCAGGAGCAATGAGAATATTAGCTTTTCTTAGCACATCAACGGCCTCAGGAGTACATGGCATATTTGAACCTAGTGGGGAAAAAGCACGACCATCAGTAAGCACGAAAAACAAATATATTATAGGGAGATATGGAAGTAAAAACAAAAACTGTGTTTACTACCTTCTATTAGAATACGGCAGCCAGAATTAATCAGATTTATGGCATCAGCTTGATCAATTTCATTATGGTAAGCACAAGGAAACGCAACATCACACCTTTCATTCCAAGGTTTAGCTTCGTCATAATATTTAGATCGAGCATAAGTCTTTGAATAGTCCCTAAGAATACCACATTGCACAGCATGAGAAATGTTAGTTATCAAAAATGACAAAAAAAAGTGTTGGAAGTCAACTACGAAAGTGGTAAGATGAGATCACACCTTAAACTTCTCTGCTGAGCCTTGATATCTCTCAAAAAGGATATCTTCGTGTAGTCAAATCCATCTTCGTCCACTAAATATCCCTTTGAATCTAAGCCATATTTGATTGTAACATGTTAATTTTACGAGACAACCCCTTGACCTTATTACATTTGGTTGCTAAAGAAACTTGTAGGATATTAAATCTTAGATAAATGGTCACAATGATTTGAACTTATTCCTTCTAACCCTTTTACTTTTTTTCATTGACTCGAAGGATCATGAGGCCAATCCATGGTGATTAGGAGTTAGGACTATCCTATTTTAATTCATAGCTTACACAATACAAAAGACATAAAGCTTTGACTTTTCATCAAACACCCCTACAAGAATCTTCAAACAAATCTAACTCAGATAGGACCATGGATTAGTTGCTAGTAATCCAGCTTTAAAAAAATTATGTTCAGAGATCATTAAAGAAAAATAAATGTCCCAATGGTATTTTAAATCACTGCGTAATTCACGAGATAATCATAATGCCTCAAACAAGTCAATGTTGTGAAACTTAAAACACATTGAGCTGGAAGTCCAAATATTTTCGTAATGAAACATTCTCCATAAATATTTTAACTGAATACAATGCAAGATATAATTAAAAACTCATTAGAGACATCCACAAAACTCGTGCTCACGAGTAGTTCAGACCCCTTTAAACAAAAAATAAAGGAGCCTTCCTCCACCATGGAAGAGCCAACAATTAATTGCATGTAAAACCTACTCGTTTGATATTCAAATATCTGGCCACAAAAATAACTAAGCAAAAAAATTCCCTCACCTAGTTGGAAAACTTGGTAATGAAAAAGATGACCTACAATGCTAGAAGAAAGGTACTACAGCATTTTCTACCTCATAATGTAGTTCATCTGGTTCAAAGAAATATTTGAAAATCACCTGAGACAGTAATGGGGAGGGCACCAGAAGCAATAAGCTTTTCAAGAACATGCATCGCAATCTTCCCAGAACCGCTTACAACGCATCTAGAGTAAAAATTCATAAGACTTAAGACACCACTAAAATTTATGAAGTTAGAACTCTGAACAGAGAGCCTATAATCATGGAAATAAGTTTAACAACCAGCATAAATTTAGCCCCTGAATAAAGTACTTCTATACTAAGAGGTAAATAACTCCTATTCTAATTAGAGCATCTAGGGATGGGTATGAAACCTCAATCCTTTGAGTTCTTTATTCATGTCTGTAAGTATAAGCTGTGCAAAGAAAACCTGCACGTGAATGGAAAAATTGTAAATATTAATACATATACAACTTTGACATGTTCAGGGTTACTTCAACCCACAACAAAGACAAAGACATAAAAATGGATGGCACTGGCCACTGAGTAATCATCTAAGAAGCCACGATCAAGCTATATGTGAACTAATTAAAACCTGGTCACCATATATAGATAGAGCATCAGAAGGATATGATGTTAATTACCAGACCATATCCAGTAGCTTCTGTTCGGAGGCTAGACCCAGACCAAAATATCCTTGGCCCTGTAAAACTTCCCTGCATGAGTAAGCATCCGCAACATATATTTTAAGTTTCTTTCAAGGACAACTATATACCTTACAACGAAATTCATTCATAGTGTAATCTGGAATATATAAAAAGTTGTTGAGCAGGCTATGCTCATGTGCATCAAGTCCACAATGGATCCTAAAATGATTTACAAGTCCATCAACAAATTACACAATTCTTTTTAAAAATTGAATAATCTTTCTCAAAATTTTATTCCAAAATACGTCCATTTCCTTTTAGTTCCAGAAGAATATAATGAGAAGCAGAGCACAAGATGTCAAGATACACGTGCTGTTGTTGCCTTAATATTCCACTTTGACATCAGATGTGAAAACGACCATCTTTTTTCCCTACAAGAGTTTTAAAGTACCTCAAAATGACCTGCTAATCGTCTATATTGTCCAAACAGATATCCCATTTCTCGAGTACCAACACCCATCTCCTCAGAAGGAAGGTCCTAACAGCAATAACGATTTTAGCATATCACATGTATACAATCAATATGCAGAACTTTGAACCTGAAAATCTACACGGTATTAGAAGAAATAAAAAGCCAATTTTCTCCATTTACCTTATCAGGGCCTAAGTAGCGATATATCTCGTTTATGAAACTTTGACAAAAGCGCATAATCTGGTAATTTATAAGAGACTTTTAAAATTTATGGAAGTGTTAAACATAGATGACATCACATAACAGTATACAGTTCACCTCGTTATCACTTTTTCCCTTCGGATCAAAATCACTTCCACCTGCTGCCCCTCCTAATTTGTAAGGCGATAGTGCATTTTTAAAAGTCTGTAGATGGACAAAAGAAATTTGTAAAACAAACTTCATTAAAGATATGAAATTTACGGAAGAGGGGGGAATAAAGTCTCAATTGTGCCAGAAAGTTTTTTTTTTCTTTTTAACAAATTGTGGCAGAAAGTTATAGAAGTCTTCCAATTAGCATATAAAGAAATAATGTTGTAACTACAAAAGGTTATATAGAGCTTCAGAAAGAAAGCAACATGATCCCCAAAAAATTTTAAAATGCTTCTCTTCTCCCAAAGAAATTCCTCTTTTCTCTTGAGCCAAGAGGTCCAAATAAAAGTTCTTGTAAGATTAAGCCAAAGAATTTTATAATCATTCCTGAAAGAATAACTGCCAAGAATAAGAGAATGCAGGCTTTTGATAGATCTAGGAATGGTTGTTTCCCACATGAAAGAGTTTATCAAAGATTGCCAAAACCATGCAGCATAGGAGAAAGCAAGGAAAATGTTATATTGAGTCTCCTCAGTTTTGCACATAGCGCACCAGGTTGGGGAAAGATAGCAATTTGGGCTGCCTACTATGTTAATATTTATCATATATTGGGTCCATACACCCTAGCAGAAGCTGTCCGTCGAAGAACTTGAACTACTAGTCTGTTATCTTCATCTCAACTCCTCTTGTTCTTTCCTTAGTCCTTTCAGCATACACTTTATGGATCTAACTAGGATGCCAGATCAAGATAAAATTATCATTACGAAGTTCCTGGAAAAGTTGTTCTTGTTCAAGGCTTAGAATGTACGTATATCGGTATATGATGAATCCAAAACTCTCATAGTCATTCTTTCTTAGGATGGTGACCTGTTATTTTGCTTAATATTGTCCAAAAGAAACTTTACCAACACAATTAGTTCTTCTCAAGATGATACAATACTAGAGCTAGAATATAATTCATTTTGGTGGAGGAGAATCAGCGGAGTGTGGTGAGTTTTTTCACCTATCTGGTTGGTTTTGGCCGTAAAGTGGGATCTCAATGATTGTAACTGTTATGGCAATATTTGTTTTTAATGAAATCGTTTCTAGTCAAAAGTCCTAAATAAATCAGGGAACTAATATGATTTTCAGAATAATATATACCAAATTAATGAGAACTTAATCCATATAAGGTTAAGAAGAAGTGAAAACAGGAAAGCAACTAGGATTACATTCCCTCACGTCATTTGGAAAGTGAACAGCCCACGTTCTCAAATTTTCCTCAACAAACTTTACGATGCACAATCACAAACCACTACTCCATAAAACCTGGAGACACGTGCCTCAAAACAGCAAAACAACATTTACTTCAAAGATATGCAGTACCCCAAGTAAATATAACCGGCTCATATCCATTTAGGATAAAATTGTACCAGATCCAAACTGATAGTCTGATATTTAACATAGTATACCATTTGTAAATATAAAAAGAATACTGGTATTTAGTTCCGCTACCTGTTCAAAACCAAGGAACTTGGTGATACTTAAGTTCATCGATGGATGAAAACGAAGACCACCCCTACAAGGGCCCAAAGCCTGGTTAAACTGAACGCGAAAGCCTCGATTGACATGAGTCTCACCTCTGTCATCCACCCATGGAACTCGAAAAAGAACCATGCGCTCAGGTTCTAATAAGCGCTCCATAATGTTGACATACCTGAAATAATAAGACTTATAAGTCCCCAATCTTTAATTTTAAATAACGGAGGATCAAAAAAAAATTATATATTCAAATTTCAAGGTAAACTTACTGAGAATTTTTTGCAATGACCCGTTCTAAAGCATGAACTGCTTCTTGTACTGCTTGTATGAATTCAACTTCATGAGGATCCCTTTTCAGTGCAGCTTCAATGATCGATCCAGCAGTTTTGGACATGAGAGCTTTGTTTGAAGATAATTAGCAAAGAGAACTCATAAAATGACAAATGTAAGAAAATATTAAGTAAAAGACTTCATAGTTATTTAATGCAAGTACGAGAGTGATGTAAAGCACATGGAAGCATAAATCTTCAAAAAGTTAATTTCATCAACATGAGTACCATGGAAAAACTAAAGGTTTCAAGTAAAATTGTGCTTTTATTTTCTTGACATCAAATGACAGAAAGAGAATAGGGATGGTATAGTGTCCATAGCACCAATCTTATAGGGTTTAGATCATAGGTGGAACTTCATGGTAGAGTGCTAGCATCATCTTAATTTTCTCAACACATACTAAAGTTTCGATTATCATAACTTAATAGAAAAAAATTAACACTTCTGTTCAAAGAATACCATTTTTTTTCTCTATGGAACATGGTCCTTCAAAATTGAATACCTAGTTTCACCCCAAGAGTGGGGAGAAATAACATGAGGAACATCAAAAAACATGGAGAACTCCTACCTTTTACATATATAGGTTTATCAACGATAATCTTGTCCTTGGAGGCCATCTGAAGCCGCAGAGCCTCTTTGTGAAGCAGACTGTTGTTATGTTCTTCAAGTGCACTCATCTGCATATTTCGGCTGCCTTCATTTCCATAAGGATTTCTCCTGTGCTTCCTGCCATACTCCTTACAAACAGAACAAAAGATCCTGGGAGTTCCATCCTTTACATCAACATAAGCCCATTTATATGTATCAGCCCATTCCTCTCTCCATCTTTTCACAACCTTCTTCTTCCGTTTGGCTGGTTGCGTTTTTGACATATATTGGTCATCATTGGAAAGTTGAGAAACCAATACCACATGCTTACTCTCATCATGATCTTCGACAGATGGTTCTCGTGCCGGTCCACCAATGATAGGAGTAGTAGCAAACGAGGGATCATCATCTCCAGGTCCAATTTCCAAATCAATCTCTTCACCAAGCTCTCGAACTACCAAGTGATGCCTTTGTGCTTGTTGAATCAAGTTCATATCATCCATTGAGGTATTCATACCTAATCCGCCGACCGGTAGCAACATCCAGCATGTCAATTTCACCTATCCCTCAAAATATTTTGTTTCTGTTGGAACAGAAGGAAATCATGTCACTAACTTCCGAATAAAACTTTTACTTTCGAGACACTAATCCACGGGGCTGTAGAAAAAATCAAGGAATAAACGCTTCCAGAGACTATAAAAGTATGACTCGTCAAAGTTGATTGAGTTTTACAATTCTCGACATAACCTAGGGCATGATTCCAACCTTTCTTTCTCCATCAGTTGGCAGCCTTTAGTCTAAGCGAAAATGTTACAAATTCGTTAAACAAGCAAGGAGGGCCAAGGTGTAGTTTCTGACTTATCCCAAAAATCTGAACCCCAACACCACCACCCCCCCCCACCAAAAGGAAAAACCCATGTCAATTGCATCCGAAATACAGTAAAAGGGAACGAAATCCTGAATTACCAGCAATACATAAAGACTTAGATTAGAACCAGCAACCAAACAGCTAAAGAAAACTCGTAATTAGAACAGTTTTCCAATTCGAGAGAACAGCCCAGAGCTGTTTCCCGATCTTCGAATATTGAAGATGTTAAAATAAAACGCAGTTCAACTTCAGCCATAATTTCAGTATTCAAGACTTACAGTATCGCAGTGGCAACCCGAGCAGAAATTTCTTCGGCCAAGCTTTCTAATCCTTGTTCCAGCTACAAGAGCTGCGGTAGGCGAAAAACAAAGAGTGAGATCGAGCACCCGTAAGTGGTTTCTCTGATCAGCCACTGCTGACGAAACTCTCGGCAGTGGATAAGGGAGAGAGAGAAGCTTGTTCCGGTGGCGCGTTGAAGCGAATGCTCCTCGAACCAACTGCAATGGAAAATTAGGAATTGTTCGTGAGAAGAAACTGAGAGAGAAAATCCAGTTGATCTCTGTGACGCGTGCCTGAGGCAGAACAAGGTGCAAATACCATCTTCCCCTTTCCCAGTTTTCTTTTTTTACTTTCTCTCTTCGTCTGAAATTCTCTCTCTCTCCTTTTTAAGTTTCCATTTCTCCAAATAATAATAACAAATATAATATATATATATTATATATATTTGTTCACCTTCTTCGCTTTTTCACTGTTTTTTTCCTTTAAAATTAGAGTTGCAAAATGTTTTCAAAGCTTTATTCATAAATTTCGACTTTTTCAGAAAATGGAAACTATATGTGTGTGTATATATAGACATAAAAAATGTAACTACCGTCAAATATACATCGCTTTCTTCATTCTCCAATTTTTAGTGTTATATTCATGTGAATAAATTTGTGAAATATATATATTTTTTAATATTATTTTGGTCATCTACTTTCAATTTTTGTTTATTTTAATATCCAAAGTATATTTTGATCTATATAATAATTACTATTTTGGTCTCTATTTACAAAATTTTAACCTAAATTTTATACCTGACGGAAATATTTTGATAAAAATTTATGATTGCATTTCAAAATATTTAATGAGATAGTATCATGCTAAAATTTTAATAAAAATAAATTATCAAAATAATCACTTTTTTTAAGTACATTGGCCAAAATAAATGCTTCGAAAGTATATGGATTAAAAAATTTGAAAATATAGAGATCTGAAACAATTTAGTAAAGATGTTCCTCGTCGAAGAAATATCGTTAGCTAAAGCTCTGAAGAATCTCCTTGCTACTAAGGTGTTTGCAACCCATTCCTTATGTTGGTAGTTCTTTATTTTTATTTTTCATTAAAATAGTTAAATTGAAATTGAATCGTTGACATCCATTCAGGCTCAATAAAAAGAATATTTGCTGATTTTCACCTTATAAAATTGAATTAGTTGACAGTTATTTTTTATTTTTTTAGTTCCACAGTAGTAGGGTGGAGAAAGAACCATTAACATTTAAGACAGTATTGATGTACCTTTTCCATGGTATTGATGTACCTTTTCTAGCTATGCTAAAATTTTAATATTTACTTATAATTTAGATGGGTTGACCTATGGCATCAAATGAAAAGAAAAAGAAAAAAATAATCAATTACTGTTAATTGTATATTATGCAGTTACTACTTGCTATATTATAGTTGCCTATTTTGGAGCTTTGTTCTCTTGTTGCTCAATCAAGCATGTTTTTTTTAAGAAATAATTAAGCATGTTTAATGGGTATCTTAAAAAAAATGGTATGTTTAATGGTTAATTAGTTACGTTAGGCTAGTTATGAAGATATCATATCTATATAAATTTTAAATTTTACTTATTGACCTTGGATAAATTTACTTTTTAACATTTTTCACAATCTTGTGTTTATTTCTTGTAGATTCGAACTCACGACTTGTTGATTAGAGATAGATGTCTTGACTAGTTGAACTAGGTTCATGTTTACTAAAATATTGAGTTTCTTATCAAATTTTATAACAATAAAAAAACATATCTATAAATTTTGTAATAATAAATTTGCGAAAAAATGGTTTTTGTGATGTATTTTTAGTACATCAAATATAGGGACTAGGGAGATGAGATTAGACCTCCCACCTCGAAAAAAAAGAGTAAGATACCTTTATTGGCTAAGCTCAAATGGGGAGTAACCTTAATATACCTTTCAAAACTACATTGCACGTAAATTATAATTAATCTTAACATTGTGGAATTTGTTAACACCCTTTGTGGAAAAAAAAATTGATTTGCTCGTAACAATACCTTATTTAAGGGTTGCATGATCAGTCTAGGAAACATGAAAATCT
Organism: Momordica charantia; assembly: GCF_001995035.1. The sequence continues at coordinate 145,374 of NW_019104537.1, read as the reverse complement.
AATACAACTTAATTTGGGTTGAAAGTATTAATTAGAAAAGCATAATTACCTTGTTTTTTTAGAACGTTGTAATTCAAAGAGAGATTTGAATATCCAATGAATTTGCTTTTTCAATAAAAGAAATATAAGAGTAAAAAATTTGAATTTAACATATATCATTTATCGGTAATATATATATATTAAAAAAAAGACTAATCTACAGCGTGAAAAGCATAAAAATACGTAGAAGTGATACCATTTATATATAATCATCAAAAGAACATATTGTATAAAGTTTTGTTTTAATTATTCGATACTTTTACTTATGTTAATTCGATTAGGAAACTTGATTACGTAATAAATCAGGTATTTTTCTCTTTTTCTGCTGATTAGGATATTATTCAGTAATTAGAAAATTATAAAGGGAGAGAATATTGTAAAAGAAAGCCCCACACGTGCGACGGCAAACCATTGGTTAATTTTGGACGGAGAGAGTAGAACCAAGCCAATTACTCATCGCCAAGGTTCGTCGTATCTTCGTCCTCCTCTGGAAACCCTAGATTTCCAATTGAAATTTATATCCGTAGCTTGTTTTTCCCGGAAAATTTATTCCAGTTGCGATCATGGGTAATACGGAGAAATTGTTGAATCAGATCATGGAATTGAAATTTACGGCGAAATCACTGCAACGACAAGCGAGGAAGTGCGAGAAGGAGGAGAAGTCCGAGAAGCTTAAGATCAAGAAGGCTATGGAGAAGGGGAACATGGACGGGGCACGAATTTACGCTGAGAACGCGATCCGTAAGCGTACGGAGCAGATGAACTATCTCCGACTCGCTTCGCGGCTCGATGCCGTTGTGGCTCGTCTCGACACGCAGGCGAAGATGTCCACCATTAACAAGTCTATGGGCTCGATCGTCAAGTCCTTGGAAAGTACTTTGGCGACCGGTAATCTGCAGAAGATGTCGGAGACCATGGATCAATTTGAGAAGCAGTTTGTGAACATGGAGGTCCAGGCTGAGTTTATGGAGAATGCGATGGCGGGTTCAACTTCTCTGTCCACTCCGGAGGGAGAGGTCAACACTTTGATGCAACAGGTAGCCGACGACTATGGATTGGAGGTTTCTGTGGGTCTCCCACAGCCAGCAGCTCACGCTGTGCCGACCAGGGAGACTGAGAAAATCGACGAGGACGACTTATCGAGGCGGCTTGCTGAGCTTAAGGCCAGAGGGTAAACAATTTATACTAGAATGAGATCCTATATCACATCAATGCGATTTGTAAAATCTACGTATTTCCGAACTGACTTGTTTTAGTACCTACAAGAACTTATGGTATGTATAAATTTGAAGCATTTGATAATACATGTGATATGCTTAGTGCATACTACGCTGCATATTACAGCTGATGCTTTTCATTGTCAATTGATTTTGAGATGGAACCCATAGATATTGAATACATGTTTACTCGTACAGATATCTCGTACCTTCAGGGGATGTGTTATGGAAAAACTTTATAGGTTTCTAGAAACTACTCTTGGATCCAGAGCTATGCTTTCTATTTTGTTGGTTTTCTGGAAGTTTTGGGTGGAGAGAGAGATGGGATTTTTTTAGGATCGAAACCATGATTTTTCTACGGACCATTGGGCTTGGACAAGGCTTGATGTGTCTAATTGGTTACATATTCCCAATTTTTTACAATTACCCTTTATTTTGATTACGTCAAATTGCATCTTTTCTGTAACCTTCTCGTCATCTTCACGTAAAATTCATAGTCCTCTCGTTCTGGAGCTGCACATTCTTTTTCGTTTCATACAGGTGTTTCTTGTAAAAGGAAACAAGAGAGTAGGTGTTCTCTTTAATTGGCTACGTTTTTTTGTCTCTTTCATAATTGGGAGTCGGAGTTTTGCTCCCCTATACCTAGGGACATCCGTGCATCAGCTTGTAAATTCTTTCAATTATGTTTTCTAATGGCACGAGATTAAACACATTGAGATTGAATCAAAGGGAGATCTGGTTTATTGTTGTCTTCAAGTTTGTCTATTCCTATTCATGCTGCATTTCTCTTTCAAATGGGGATCTGTTTTATTATTGAAGCAGAGGTGCCCTTTACTGCACCTCGCTTCTTCTCGCCTTTTCAAACACCGAGTCTAAGGTTGGAAAGTTTGGTTTGTGTGTAGTCTGTATTTAGATTGTGCAAAGGAATGGATTTTAGAAGTCTAAATCATATATATGGTGAATTTGTGATTCATAATACTTGTGTAGTTTGAGATCTAAATCTTAGAAACCTGTTTCAATGCTACGAGAGTTTAGCCAACCCAGCAGAATAAGCAAACTTTATCAAGAAATTGTAGACTTGATTCTCAACTTTAGGAGGCACTATACAAAAACGATTGAAAAATTAGACTCTAGTATTTATCACAGTGGAGTTTGGAGGACATCTCCTATGTAGGAAGGGAAAGGGTTATCCTCTAATATTTCCTCATAACAGAGTTACTAGGTAGGTTGGTGCAGCAGGGTGATCTCAAGGTACGGGGTACAACCATGTAATTTTTCAGTTTGTTAATAATCGGGTTCAATGATTTCAGTTTTCATTTGTTTTTCAGTGAGGACCTAAAATCTGACGACTAACTATTTGTCTATTATTATTTTTTTAAAGATGAATGATCGTGGTGAAGATGAATCTATCGATTTTTTAGATGGTAATAAATGATAACCTATTGAGTTATGTTCGAATTGGTTGTGTGAAGAGTTAATGTTGTGATGATTGCGTATTTCTCTTGCTTAAACCAATTTAATGTAGTCATATGATACAATGTAGGGTGCAAACAGTTCGATTTGGCTTAATTTTTCTGCAAACCAAAATGAAACTGATCAAAATATATTCTTTAAAACATAAACAAAGAAGTAAATCAATGGGATTGTGAAAATCAAGTGATTGAATTGTGATTCGATTTGGTGGTCTGATCGGGCAAAGGGAAGAGTGGGAGAGAATCAACAGAGGAGAGAGTTTAGGAAATAGTAGTTTTGATAACCATTTTGGTGTTAATTTTCTGTTTTTGAAAATTAATCTCCATTGTCTTGTCATTAAAATTTTGAAAAGAAAAAAAATTGTATTTTTGTTTTTAAAAATTAGCTAAAAAATTAAATGTATTTTAAAGTTGGTGAAAAACATAATTGACGAAAAAAAATTGTGAAAAGTCATAATTTTTTAAAACAGAAAACTAAAAAAGAAATCTTTATTGAATGGGACTTTATTTTTCTCACTTTGTTGAACACAACTATACAAATTCAATACAATATACCAGAAAATGCCGTGGTTGTGCTAGTTATCCAAAGGCGAACAAAAGATTTGTTTTTCGACAAGAATATTACATTATGTGAAGGAAAAGAAATTTGAACTCATTTATCATCTTTCTTTTGGTAATAAATCAAAACTTATGCTTTCCCAATATGCACAGAAGGCTCCCAATGTAGTCGGATGCTGGTCATTTGGTCTTCCTTACACCGATAATTCAGATCAAGAAACCAAACTGATGACACATCTGCAATTTCCACACGGTTCATGATCTCGGCATCCTCCAAGAAATGGCGCCAGCATTTGTTGTTTGAAGCGCTGTAGCCACAGCAGCTCGGGTCCTCTTCTCTTTTTATCTCGCGCACCGCCTACGTTTCGGAAACAGAAGATAACAACATCCAGGAGTAGTTTGACAATGTTCAATGCAGAAAATGTAGTGTAAGAGTTGTACAAAGTTGTCTCATTTGTGCTTGGCTAATGTGAAGGTTTTACCTTTGGAACATTGCTGCTAGGAGATGACAGTACCGAAAGTGTCTCCGGGTGCCATGTCGATAACAAACTGTCTACTAAATCTTTGGCGTCTGTAGACGACTTGATTGCATGAATCTTGAGATGGTGGAAAGTAGGAAGGAAGATTTCTTTGCTATCGTCGTGAATTATAATATTCTTGATTCAAAATCATATGCAAGAAAGAGGAAACAAGTGATGGGTAAGTGTGTTGTTAGCAGGAACAAGTATGAAAAACTTCAGGAGGTCATTGTTACCTTTTGAACCAAGATGATGATTTTAAAACCTCGACAATGCTTGCGAAGAAATGAATTGACAATTAAATTTCGACGTAGAAGATCAACTTCCTCTGTTGAATCCAAAGAAAATTTTGCCTCCTTTAGACACAACTGACCCAGCATACAAGCCATATTGTTGCTTCTATAGTCAAATGAACAAAGATTTGGTGTATCAATATCAACAATTTTCAGATTCTTGCAACTTCTCAAGACTAGACTCCGAAGCCGTAAATTTGATACTTCAATATAAAGAAACTTGTTGCATCTGCTAAGATCCAATTTCTCGAGGTCTGGAAAGCTCGAAAGTAGCTTATTGAAGAAAGTATCTGTCATATATGGGTCCTCTAATGTCAACCTCTTCAAGGATGTGCAGGACTCCAAATTAAGTTTACAGCGTGTAGATTTCGTTGCACAATACCAAAATGTTTGTAGACTAGTAACTTGGAGCTCAATCCTTCTTGTACCATAGCATCGATGCAAGTCAATCCTTTCAAGCTTTGGAAAACCTGAAATCCGCAAAATTTTCAATCCTCTACATTCTACAATTCTCAAATCCATAATTAAAGGACAGGTAGAAACCAATTTCTGGACTATCTCCTGATCGACACGAAGTCTACGGAGATACAGTTTTCGCAAATTATTGAACTTCATACCCTCAAAACTTGACCAGTTAAGACCATGCAATCTCAATCCAGTTAGAGTCTTGGCAGAACACATGAAAGGTGATAGGTTGTAACGTCTGAGTCTCTTGTCCTCGACATGGATATCTAGCTCACCTAAACCATTTCTTGCCGCAATACTGACCCATCGGTTCAGACACAGGACCAGCTCTGGGGTTATACGAAACACTAGCTTGTAAATGCTCAAGTTCCGTTCAAGGTGGCTTTGCAAGGAGTAATCGATAAAGTCCATAAACAATTGCCTTCGCTTATCGCTATCAAGATTGACTTCCGTCTTGAGAAAGTGCTGCTCATCGAATGTTAGAATGGAGAAGGACTTCCATGCATCTCTCCACTTCTTCGAAAGGATACTAGTTCGGGCAGCCTCTTTTGCACAACGAATAAATGAGAAGATATGATGAATAACAGATTCAGGCAACTCCGAGATTATATCAACTGACTCGACCTCTTGCTCAACAGGGTTCACACCCTTACTCTGCTTCTTCCTAACCCCATCGAAATTGTCAATGTCGCTTCTCTTTCTCTTCCTTCTTATATGAGGTACTCGTGCCAGTGATGTTAAACCATCAGGTTTGGTTTGCTCATCATCCATGTCAACTGATGTTTGGGTCCATTTATGAACAATTCTCTTCTCCATCAATATTGGTTGAAGATAAATATGTTCCTTACCATATATTTGAATAGCTGCCCCTGTTTTTCATTTAGAATCTAAAAGCAGACAAGAAAAGTGAAGGGGCGAAAAATTAGAACATCTAGAACTTAAGAATGATCAAGGGTTTAAGCATTAAGAAGTAAAGATTTAGCGGATCATTACAAAAGCGTGCCCTCAAGATATCAAAATTCAAATGCAGCAAACGGAATTAATTTCAATCGCTACGTAAACTATCATGGAGAATCATAGGCTTCACAATTCTGAAAAACATTCAAATTTTATCAAATTCAACATCATAAAACCTCGCTAATCAGTGTATCAACGGAAACCACGCATCAAGAATGATCAGACAATAAATTCGGAGCAATATAATTTGGGGGCAAGGCAACAAATTATTAGGTTTACGTCTAATTGAATGTAGCAAAATCTAAATTGCAAGACGGCAAGACCAAGTCACTGCAAGTATTCCAGAATTCAAAGATCAGAAACAGTAACCCGCAACTCGATCCCCATTACAGCAACAAACAACAATAAGCGGGAATTAAATTCGAACATTTTCTCGGGAAACAAACGCATTGGTTCCCAATATCCTTCACAGCTTTACATGCAGAGAGAAACAACAGATAAACGTAAAGCTGCGTTGCATCAAAATTGGGATGAATTGTGAAAAGATGAAGAAAATTTGACAGAAAAATTTCACCTTGCCGGTAGTTTCGATGGCGCTTCTTCCAAGTTCTAACGAAGCAGAGAATCAACGGAGTAGAAAACGAATTAAATTAGGTCGTTTCTTGTTAATCACGTATTGTACAGAGAGGGCTTATATATTTTGGAATAATTCCAATGGGTTTATTTAAAGATATAGTTTGCTTTCCTTTTTTTAATCATATCAGACGTTGTCCCTAACCGTTTATATATCTATATATATATTTTTTTTTCATCAGGTATATATATATATATATATATATATATATATATATATATATCTTTTTTCACTACAGCCGTTTATACTTATTTTGTTTTAATTTTAGAATAATTTTAAGAATAATGCTGGTTAAAAAACAATCTAGATTTCAAAGTAATATAAAGAAGGTAAATTAAATAAGAAATTTAAAAATGAGTGTAATTATGAAAATTGCTGACAAAATTAGGGCAGGGTTGATCAAAGTAAAAAATAGCATATTAAATCTAGGGATTGCCACGTCAGGAAATCACGTGTAAGCGATTTTCATTTTGTATTTATTATAGAATCTAGATGCTATTTATATATTTTATTAGTATTTAAGTTATTTTTAAAATTGATTCAAATTTTAAATTGTAAAGCTTTTTTTTTTTTTAATGGAAGGTTGTAGGGTTTATTTGCTTGGAAAGTTCAACCGTATACCTATATTTATTTCTGTCAATCTTCATAGACATTAATCCTTCTTCAGAATCAATAATCTCAAAATATATTTAGTAATAATAACCATTAAATTTTATTTAAAAAAATTAACCATTAAATTAAAATAGATCAAATTGGCTCAAAACTTTTCAAACAAGTCAAAAAATACTTCAATTATGCCAAATACACATAAAAATAATTATTATAATACATATAATACTCGCCAAATCAGTCTAAACAATATATATATATATAATATAAAAAGAATCAACAATACTCACCGGATCATCCAATGAACATGTAATAGTTGACCTGGATAATAATTTTATATTGGGTTAAAGACATTTATTAATAATTATGTTTAAAAAAAATCCTAAATTTGTTCGGTATTCGATTTTATCATTCGTTTTTTATTTAATTTGTAGTAATTTTTCTGGTAGAATTTTTATTTATATTTTATAGTAAATTTTTCTCTGTGTTTTATCAAAAGAAAATAAAAAATATTTAGTTTAAATATCGATATCCCTATTTTTTTTTTTTCAAAATCAAATCTAAATAAAAAGTAATAAAATCAAAAATAATTTTTGATTAAATGTGAATTTCCATGTTTTCTCCAAATAACTTTTTTAATAAAAATAAAACAAAATATTTCTTAGCTGTAAAAGTGTTAATTTAATTTAACGAATAAAAATAAAAAATTTTAATTAATACTTGAGATCATAATACTTTTTTCTTTTTTTTAAAAAAAAATATTCCACTCATTAATAAAAAAAATATTTTTATCATTTGATTTAATTGTGTGATCTTTTACTAAAAAAGTGGAGGGTTTGAATTCACTATCATTAGGAACTAGGTGGATATGTTTTGGGCGGAGAAACACGTGTGAAAAAACGAGGTCTACTACTCAATTTGTTTTCTCTCTCTTAACGTTCTGTTTCCTTTCTTTTTTCTCTCGATTTGTTATTTTATCATTCTTCCATAAATTTCTCTTCCACCGTGTACTCATTCTTCATATTTTATTACACGGTATCTCTCTCGTTCTCTATTTTTTTTTCCCTTCTCTTCTACTCGCCATAACTTCTTTTATCTTTTTCTATTCCTTTTGGTTACTAATTTTGTTTTATTTTATTCACTTTTTTTCTCCTTATTCATTTTCTCTCAAAATTTACTCTATCACTATTTTCCCCCCAATTTTTTCCCTTGATTGTTTGACTCGCGCCACATTTGAGTAAAGAAGGCAAAAAATGAAGTTTTTTTCAAGACGGTAAGTTTTCATAAAGTAGGTTGATATACTTTCTTATAAGTTTTCATAAAGTAGGTTGATATACTTTCTTATGTCGTTCCAAGTACAAGTTCAATTATTTCAACATTATTTTTGGGAGGCATTTCTTCTCTTGTAAACAAAATAAACATCTTAAAAAGATAATTAATAAAATCACATGTTACAAATAGTTCAAGCAACCATAATATGAAATTAGCAATGAGTATAAAAAAAGAATAAGGCGAAATAAAACAAGGGAAAAAACGTATCCTAAAAATAATGTTGAAAGAATTAAACTTATGCTTGGATCATAGGTAGACAAAAACAATATATGAGAAAATACATCAATCTACTTTATTCGATAACAATGTAGAAACTTACCATCTCGGGAACAAAACTCCGATTTTTGACTTCTTATCCAAATATGTCACGCGTCAAATGATGAAAAATAAAGTTGTGGTGAAAATAGTGATAGAGCAAATTTTGAGATAAAATGAATAAATAGACAAAAAATAAAGAAAATAAAACAAAAGTAGGTTATCTGAAATATGTCGGACATCTAAAATTTTGGGCATCTGAAATACTATACATTTATAAATGTCGGACATCTACATTTCCGAAAAACAAACAACCCTTTATTGTTTGTCATTTCTTATTTCCTATTTGCTGTTTTTCGTTTTTTAGTTTTTAATAAAGAAAAGTAAAATTACATCTAGTAACTAGTTATTGTTATTATTTTTTTATTATTAAAAAAGGAAAAAAAAACATAGTTGTTAATAATTTATGGTTTTTTATTATCAATAAATTTAAATTAGAAAGTAAAAATTTTGTATGAAATTTAATTTTTAAATTAAATAGTAAATTTTTTTTATTGTTTATTTATATTAAAAATATCTATTATGTATTTTTATAAATGGATAAAATAGTGATTTTATTTATACCTCATAAAAATTTTGGAAATAGGGTAAGAAACAACAAAATTTGTTTGCAAATTTTATACACAATTTTGAAAATAAATGAAAAGTGATAAACAATAGCAATAACCAAATGTTTATCATGTGTTTGTTTGATTGGTCATGTGAAAGTAGAAATCTAAAAACAATAAATTCAATGGAAAACAATTTTGTATTTGTTTTCAAAGATATGTTTGATAATAGATTTGAAAATTGAATTTCAATTTAAACATTATTCAAAGGAGTGTTTAGTAATATTTGTAAATGAGTCAATTAATTAACCTATATATTATAAATTTTACATAATTTTTTTTTCGGAAATCAAAGGGGCTTAAGTGTCGAGTAAACTAAAAAATGGTATAGCGAGGCATGGAGACCCCTGAAATGTCAGACATCAAACGATATGATATAATAATGAATTTATAAAATTTTTACCTTTCTTTTTTAACGTAATTATGAATTTTAAAGTTTCAAGTTGAAATCTGAAGGGAACATAAAATATAAAAATATTGTTTTTTATAATTTACACTATTTGAATTATATAATCACAAATACTAACTTATTTCATTTGATTTTGTGAATCTGAAAATAAGAAGCAAAATTCGAATTGAATATGAAATAGTTCTCCAATAGTTGAGGTAAAACCAAAAAGCAAAGTTACGAGAGTTATACTAAGTGGACAATATTGTATAAATACTTGGTATACAATTGTTCCTAACAACTAATATTAGAACGATAGTCTAAGTACTCATGGACCTCATATAAAACAAAAGTATTCGAAGGTGAACCAGACAAGTTATATCAATTTGTGGAGATTGACAGAGAGTAGTCATATCAAGTTCGATTCCTCTTGATAGGAATAAGTTTTAGTTTCTTTGTTGGAGAGAAAGAGATTCCAAAAGTATGGCTCGGAGTCAATACCTAGTTTCTAGATGGTAATTCGAGTAAATGTGTTCTATCTAATTGTGCTAGATAAGAGACAGCCGTCCTCCCGCTTTAAAAAATTGACGATAGAAATAAAAAACAAGAAACAGTAAACGAAAACGGACGGTCGGTTGTCGTGGAGAAAGCAAATTGGTTTTAAAACCGCCAAAAAAAAACAAAACGTGAAAAAATGGGAGTGAGCACGTGGACGAAAAGGTGCGGCCGCCACTCTGGTAATGTCTCAAAACTGCAAAAGGGTCTTGTTTGTAGGAAGTTGATAACCTTTAATATTTTTAGGAACTAGGAAGTTGGGGACATCGCGATTTAAGCTTCTCTCCCACCGCTCTCAAGTTCTTCATTGCGGCTCTTCTTAATCCAATTCCTACCTAACAACACCCATTTCTTAGTTTCTTCCTTTTTCGCCTTTTTTTTTTCCTGTCGAATCACTTCTCTATTAGTTTATTTCTGCGGGGAAGCCAATCAAACATGGCTTCTCTCAGGTGGGTATCTTGGATTTTGATCGTCCATTTGTTTTTCTCAAAATTGGTGCACTCAGATTCCTCCTCCGACTCAAATAAGCTCGCGGAAATCCCCAAGGAGTTCCTCCGATTTGCCAAGGAACCGGAGCTGTTTGATTGGATGGTGGGAGTCCGGAGGAAAATTCACGAGAACCCAGAACTCGGTTATGAGGAATTCGAGACCAGTAAGCTGATTAGAGCAGAGTTGGATAAGTTGGGCATTTCTTACAAATACCCAGTTGCGGGGACTGGAGTAATCGGATTCGTCGGTTCTGGTCAGCCCCCTTTTGTCGCCATTCGAGCAGATATGGATGCTCTTGCTATGCAGGTTTTAATCGATTGGTTGACTTATAGAACTCATTTAATCGATTGATTACTCATAGTTGATTGTTCAATGTACTGTGAATTTCACCCTCCAGGTGTTTGATCATATGCCAGAACATCAATTATCGTCTAAATCTCTGTTCTTCATTTTTTGATGCTTCGACAATGAATAAAACAGCAACTTTTTTCCAGGAATTGGTGGAGTGGGAGCATAAGAGTAAGGTTCCTGGGAAGATGCATGCTTGCGGTCACGATGCCCATGTTGCGATGGCCTTAGGTGCTGCAAAGATCCTCCAGAAACATAAAGAAGAGTTGAAAGTATGCATCTCGCGGCTTTCTTTCTTCCTTTTTTTCTTTTTTTTTTGAAGTAATGAAATTATAAATTAAGAGATAGAAGTTTCCATTCTCTAAAATTTCTTGGATCTTATCAACAATTGGAAAGAGTATTTGTGGGAAGGATATCCTGTTCACGTTTATGCTTAATTTAGGATCCAGATTTTCATGTCTTTGAGTATAGGTATTGCTCTGTGATTATTTGTGTTGAATGATAATTCGGTTCTGTACATTTTTTCTTATGAGATAGCCAGCTTACTAATTTGACTCTGGAGATCAAGATTGTAGAATTGAATCTTCCACAATTAACCTTCTGTCATTAGTTCGTAAGATCTATAAACTATTTTCTTGTTATGTAGATGTGCATCACATTTTTTGTTGGAAGAAGTTTTTAAAATTAGAAAACATGACTTGAAGTTTATGTTATAAACTGAATCATATTAGGTTTGCTAATTGTTTGGTTGCATACACTTCTTGTTTTATTACTTGAAACTTCTATGTTGGATAGATATTTTTATCGTTGCTAAATATATTAACTTACCTTACTTTAGCTGATATTGGCACCAAATTGGTGTGTTTAAGGTGCATAGCTCATGATTTGATTGACTTTGCTAAAGATAGGAGAATACGTGGGTCAATAGGAGCTCCAAGGTTCAGATGTAGTGTATTCTTGTTGGCTCAAAAGTTTTAGTGGGATCCACTTATCAATTAAAATAGAAATATACCAATAAAAGGATGCCACACGAGAAATTTGGTAGGAGCTTCTACTAACAAACGTGTTGGCAAGTATGATTCCTAGAGATATTAAACATATGCGTATTTAGATGGGTGGTAGTTGTGAAGTTGGGGGGTCACAATTAAATGTCTTCTGGAAGATCTGAATTCTGATGTTAGAAAAGATGATTGAAAATTCTTTTCCCTCTTCACCCCAGTAGGGGAGGAATAAAAGAAAACATAGATGTTCTCCACCCCCCTCCCACTTGTGAGGTGGATATATTCATAACTTTTTCACCTTTAGAAAAGTTAACTCTAGCTAATGTAGTTGGTGGTTTGCTTTGATTTTCATCCACTCTCAACAGGGAACAGTGGTACTAGTTTTTCAACCAGCTGAAGAAGGAGGTGGAGGTGCTAAGAAAATAATAGAATCTGGGGTGTTGGACAATGTCGATGCTATCTTTGGGCTGCATATCGCTCATAATATACCTCTCGGTGAAGTCGCCGGACGACCGGGACCGATGTTAGCTGGAAGTGGCTTCTTTGAAGCAGTTATCAGCGGAAAAGGAGGCCATGCCGCCATTCCTCAGCACTCCATAGACCCAATTTTGGCTGCTTCTAATGTGATTGTGAGCTTACAACATCTTGTTTCAAGGGAAGCCGATCCTCTAGATTCACAGGTAAACCATTTTTTTCCGGTTTTGTTTTAATCAATAAGGAATTATGTAGCTTGTTTATTGGGTTATTAAATATTTCATGAGAGCCTTACTGAGAAACTCCACAAAACCTATAGAAAGGAATTACAAACCACTCTAGGTACTTGTTTATTGTGTTAATACATTTATTTGTTGGGTGGTTGCTGCATTAGCCTTGTGCTCAATCTTCTGCCTCTAAATATGTTTTCAAGGTTGCAATCACAATCAATAATTGTTTGCTTTGATTTGAAAATGAGAAATTCATTTACACAGTGAAATGTGCAGGTAGTAACAGTTGCCAAGTTCCAAGGAGGTGGCGCATTCAATGTAATTCCAGATTCTGTTACAATCGGTGGCACTTTCCGAGGTTTCTTGAAGGATAGTATGATTCAACTTAAGCAACGTATTAAAGAGGTACGTACAAAAATTTTAGTTGTAAAGTGAACACTTTTCACCTAGTACTTCAGCTAGTTCGTTTCCTGAAAATATCGAGCATTCGATACTAGATTTCTGAGAATCGAATGATGTTTAGGATTACTATTAAAGTAATGTGAGTCATTGTCACTCTTACCATCTTAATATGTTGATATTTTCAACATGATAGTCTTATTTGCTCCTTCTATAGGTTATCGTTGGACAAGCTTCCGTGCATCGGTGCAATGCGACCGTTGATTTTTACGAGAAAGAGAAACCGATATTCCCTCCAACCATAAATGATAAAGGCTTGCATGGTTACTTCCAAAACGTTGCAGGAGACATGGTTGGCATTGATAAGGTGAAGGAAATGCCGCCAATTATGGGATCTGAAGATTTTTCGTTTTACCAAGAGATGATCCCAGGGTACTTCTTCTTCCTTGGAATGGAGAACGAAGCGATGGGTAGGCTCGATTGCGTGCACTCGCCCTACTTCCGTATCAACGAAGACGCACTTCCTTATGGTGCAGCTCTTCATGCATCTTTGGCTACAAGATATCTTATTGAGTTCCAGTCACAAGTTACTTCACCGAAACAAGAACGACATGACGAATTATAAGTTACTTATCGACCCCCTCGATTAAATGTTCTGAAGAGGTTAAAAGCTGTAAAACACTATCGAAATCTCATTGAGCATCTGTATTCTGTTCTTTTCATTTAAGCTGTCATCTGTTGTTGTAACTACTAGAAATCAATCAGCCAAAATATTCCAAGAATCGGAGAAGATTTCTGTACATTTCCTCGGGATAGATTTGAATAACAATGATCATTTGCGAAAAAAACTAGAATTTTCAAATTCTAGAAACTAAGACAATGGGATGATCTGAATCCGCGACCTTTGCAATCATGTTAAAAATATATTGGTTTTGATTGTTAGATTGATGACAATACCAAAAACAAATCGATGGGATTACAGGGAAAATATCCTCTTCTTTTCTTTTTAAAATTATGTTTAAATACAAATATTTTAGTTTTTCTAATTTTGATTTCAGTTCATTTTGATTTATAAACTTTCAAAATAAATGAACTTTCAAAATGCTATTTTAATTTATGTACTTTAATAAAAACCTTCATTTTTATCTTTATCTCACCTATTTCAATCATTACTTTAACACTTCTCTCACTAAATTAAATCAGTCACCTTTTAAAAGTATAACACACCAACAAACATTTTGAAAATAAAAAATTAAAATTAACAAAGATAAAAAAGACAAAGATTAAAATAATATTTAAAACTTAAAAGTAAAGGGAAAGAATAATAGCTTTCCACTCACATTTTATTATATTGTTATGACGTGGCATTCGAAGAACCTGATGCCAAAATCAAATTTACCTAAGCCACGCACAAACATTTTTATAATATCTTCAATATTTAGTCCTTATAGGGTGGATCCATAATTATATGATTTCTAAAATGAATAACGTATTACATGGAGATGAAAATTTGAACCTTAAATATTTTAATAGAATATATATATCTTAAATAGTCAAATTCGGTTCAACTGTTAAAAGCACATATCTCGAATCCCACACGATATATCAAATAAAAAACTCTCATATAATTGGTTAAAATACTATTTTAGTCTACTTTTAGCTTGGTCAACTTTACCTTATACTTTTAAATCTAAATGTTATTCTGATTCTTGAACTTTCAACTCTAATTCATTTTAGTCCCAATATTTTCAGAATATTTATTTTGGTTCCTATAGTTTTTAGAAATAATCATTTTGATCTCTATGTACAAAATTTAACATAAAGTCTACACAAATTTTAATATACAATCATGATTACATTTCAAAAAATATATTGAAAGTAGTGTCACGTTGAAATTGTGATAGAAAAATGAGATTAAAAATAAAATTAAGGGACCAAAATTGTTACTTTTTAAAAGTACGGGACCAAACAAACATTTTAAAAATATAGAGACTAAAATAAATCAAAGTTCAAAATATAGAAACCAAAATGAACATTTTGAAATATAGAGACTAAAATGAACTAAAGCTGAAGCTTCGGCCAAAATAATATTCTAACCTATATAATTTATTAAAAAAAGAACGAGAGCAGAGACCATTTTTGGATACTAAGGGGGAAAATCCTGCAGTCAGTAAACTTAGAATTATGAGATGTCTCATTAGATTAGAACCTCCTAAAAGCAAGAATTTCAGATGCCTATATTTTGTCAAAACCCCATAACTTTTTGAGCTACTTCTAATAAAGGATCCAAAGCACTGGGAGCAAATTTTCTAGCAAAAAGAAAACAAAGAGAAGAAGGCTGATCATTGTAAAGACATGTCTTACTCAAAATTTTTTTTAAAAAACTCTTCTGTGATATCATACTTCCCAAATGTAGCAGGATGAGCACCTCCCCTGGACCAGTCAACAAACGTGAGGCTTCTGTTTGCCAGAAGATTTGGCGATTCGATGTTCAACATTGTTTGGAAGTAGTGTTCATCGACATAGCAAGCCGGTTTGCAGAACTCTTTGAACAGAGGGTAGAATGTTGTATCTTTAACTATCTTCACTGCAAGTTTGCGATTTACTTCGAACCACTGGTAACCCTTTCTCCAGTCAGTGAGGTTAATCTCAGGTGCCATGTTCCTGTTGTAGCGACCTCTTCCGTAGGGTCCTGTCTCGTCGAATGAATCCACAAAGCTGTAGTGGGATCTTGAAATGTAGCGATAGGCTACGGTAAAGCTGTGGAGAGGAACGCAAGCCTCGGACAGGAGAATAAACCATTCATTGGAGATATCAAGCAATGCATTAGCTAGCATTCTCCTCTCAGCATCACACATGTTCATCTCGCCCCAGTCTGTGACCTACCCGGAGAAAACCATGTGAATATACTAATTCTCATTAGACGAGCGAAGAGTTTATTTACAAAAAATGATGAGAACAAAGTAAAAGATGAAAAGTTCAATCTGAGGCATGCAAACAGTCAAACAGTTATTTTACGGAGTACCAAGTTGAAAAGAAAATTGCGATCAAAAGATTCACTAGGAGTTCAATCCATTATTCTAGGTTGAAAAGAAAATGCTTTTCAATTATGTATTCTCTGACAGCGTAAGCATCAGTATGAAGTATGAAACGAATCTTAAATTAACAATTTGAAACATTTCTGCAGACTTGGACAATTTGGACCAGGACAAAGCAACAAAAACAATATGATCATCCTACAAGCTTGAAAAAGTTCTCTCCTTTTCAACTTTAGTTGTTTCTTTCTAACCCCAAAAGATCCACAAGAATGTTCCGATGAAATTAAGACACGACACTTAACCATCATGTGATGGCTCAAGTGGTCAATGATGACCTTTGTAAATAGTAAACGACTTATAGGGAATGAGTTCAAACCATGGTGGCCACCTACCTAGGATTTAATATCCTACGAGTTACTTTATCAACCAAATGTAGTAGGGTCAGGCGGTTGACCCGTGATTAGTCGAGGTGCGCGCAAGCTGGCTCGGACACACGGATTCCAAAAAAAAAAAATTAAGACAAAAAAAAAATTAAGACACGACACTTAGCCTCAGCCTAAAAGGATGCCCTCAGAGGAAAGAAGACAAAAACTCTTGGAACTGTTAGGTAAAGCATGGACCAAACAAAGCAAGCAAGTTCTGTAAAACCGAGTGACAGAAGGGCAGGTGATAAACATGACTTAAAAATACTATACTATCATCATTTAGAGGCAATTATCCATTGAATTTATCGCTAAACACCATCCAAGTTCCAATTGGTGAATAACCACATAAATCTTCAGTTTTCAGAAATTTCTTGCTTTTTGATGAAATAAATCAAACAAGACCTAAAAGAAACACCAAAATGGTTCTTTTTCTTCAAGAAAATATAAAAAGAAACAATTACTGGTACCTGACTTGGGATATGTCTTCTGTAGAATACTGATGAAGGTGGGAAGTCAGCAACGTATGATGGCGAGGTATGAACATAGATCGAGTAAAGCTCCTCGTGACCCTTGAAGAACCGTTGCCAAAGAGGGGCCATGGGCAAAGGCCCCTTTGTCAAGAACATAAAGGCAATCTTGCGAACTCTCTTGAAGGGATACTCTCTCACTTGAGGAACAAAGGAAGCCCGCCACAGCAGCTCCTGATCACTCATGCTATGGAGAAGATTTGAAGGAGGCCTAATCCAACTATCTATGCCGCTTGGCTCCTCCAAGCGAGGCTGAATGATATTGACCGACGATACTACAGGGGCAGCACTTCGAACTCCAAAATATCTAATTGTATTGATACTAATAATTGAAACCCCAAGACTCAGCACTATGAACATCAAGAAAAACTGAAGAAACCTCATTGTAGGATATCTTGTTTGATTTATCTTAACTACAGTGCTAAATTCCTTGCCGTCCTCCATGACCACTAACTTTGAGTGCATATTCACCTACAATCCAACAAAAAAATCATCCACAGTTCACTATTACACCTAAAACCCAACACCAAACTTCAAGCTACGCATCTTACGGTAGAAAATCCGGTTATAACTAATATCAACAATGTCTACCAAAGTCAAACTGCAAGAAACCATTTCCAACAGACGAAATTCAACTCAAAATCCCACCACCGCGCAAATAGATCGTCTCCAAAACAAAAAATTCTCACCATCAAGATCAGTTTCCCCCATCAGAACATCACGAGTCATCAACAGTAGAACAAACTCGGAATACAGAGGAAACTATTACCTGATCAGCTGTACAATGCCAATGGCGTACGGAACTCCGAGGATCAAGGTGATCGCGTATTGTATCATCGGTTGGTGCCCCGAAATCTGGAGCTGTGCCGACAAAATCTACAAAGCAGGGGTTTCATGATCGCATTCCTCCGATTGAAATTCAGACAGGTCCGAGAAGAAGAAGAAGAAGAAGAAGAAGAAGAAGAAGAAGAAGAGGGAAGTCTGGTGGGAAAACCTAGAAGCCGGCCAGTCGATATTCATCTCCTCGTTGGACCGTGTACTGTGGACTGTTGTTTCAAATTTAATTAATTACTGCTTAAATGATAATTATTATTAATTTCGTTATTATATAACCTAAAATGTGCATTTTATATTGGACAAAATTTAAAAACAACCTTATATCTGCCACTTTATGAGCTGTCAGGTTATAAGATTGAATTTCTTACCAAATTTGAATATAGTTCGTTTTCCATGGATAACACACTTTTTAACTATTATCATTCTAAATATTCATTGATTTCAATTTTTTTTAAAATACAATATCATTATTTGATATTGAACTTGATCAAGCTCGGAGGTAGAGTATCAAAGTTCGAAGTACCTGCGAAACAAAGTTAGCACTCCAACATTTTAGTTAGTACACAATCCGATCTAATCCTGTAAAAAAAAATAGTTTCGCATACCTTGCGTAGGAGGCAGAGGTCTCTATTTATAAAAATGAGCTTTTGTGAGGACTCCCAACAACACTCCAACGACTCTTCGACCGATCGGAAAATGAGGCATGTTGTCGAAGAACATCCTCTTGTTATCTTTGTGTCCGCGGGTGCTTTTCAAGGTCAACTCGTACCTATTGAAAGTTTGCTCGAAAGGTAACATGTAGCCCGACTCGGGTTTAACTTGCCAAGCTATCAAGACTTGTATCAACCCGAAAGATGCGATTGAGTCATCTTATTATTCAACCAGAGATTGCACGTGATATTGACACTTGACATGAGATAAATAGCCTCCAATAAACATCAAGTGGAAGTGGGATTTTGAATTTATGATCTTTTAGTCAAACCTATAAAGGTGTTTTAACCCAATTGACAGTAGTTTTTTTAGTTTAGTAATTATGAGTTAAAATAATATAGGTCATCTCGATGATAACAAATATCTTATTCTTTGAACTATGTTTATATGGGTAACATTGTAATATATATATTAAAATATTTTAATTTTTATTAGTAATTGTAAGTTTGATTATCATAAATCAATAGCATTGATGAAATATCAATAGGCTACTACTAAAATATCCATGCTAATTTCCTGTCTCACTCCTAACAAATACAATTGCAGAAATGTCTAAAGAATATATTAAGTGACAATGATCTCGAGTTCCCGGACGCCGCTCTCGGACACGTAGTCGATCCACCGGTCGACGATGAGTTGGGTTCAAAGAAATTTGTGTCAAATTCTAAAGATGGGAAGGTGGACCAGAGATGGCTCCATCTTTTGGATAAGACAGTGGTTTGAACTGTTTTTTTTGATGGGGAGAAATGAAAGAATGTGCTGCAAAATGGGGTCTGGTAGTTCAGAAATCAGATCCATTGGGTTTTGGTTTCTTTGGACTTTGGAGAAACAAAATTTGATCCCAAAAATGGGATTTTCAAGCTTGAGAAGTCAACTGCTCCGGGGAGAAAGGACCGGATAAATCCTTAATTTTATGGACCAATTATCCTAGAAATAGCAAGCAACTAAAAATAATAATTCAAACAAATACGAGACACAAGACAAAAAATCTCATCAAATACGGAAATAAATCGGACAAGAAAATTAGAAATATCTCACCTAAGAAATGGTACCAACTACCACTGTATTTAGGCACTACCAAAAGAAATACTCACCGTTCAAATTGAAGACCCTCGTGTTTCAAAATTTCACCTCGATCACTGTTAAAATTTCACATCGGACCACAGATCGACCTTCGATCATGTAAAAAGCGCTAGTATACATAAGATTTATTTTTCTTTTCTATTTTCTCTTATTGATCTATGTGTAAACTTTAGAAAGGCGGTTCCATGTACTTTATAAAAAAAAAAAAATCCTAAAAGACCAAACGGATCTTTTTTAGTTGGACTTCAAAACAAGTGAAAATACCCAACAGAAAGCAGTTACTGATCTGTGGGGAATAATGGTCTGGTTTGGACTAGCACCAATGGAAGTAAAATTAAGGTTAGAACTTAAAATATGTTTTTAGTTTCTATAATTCGATTATACTAATGTTTTGATTCTTGTAGAAACTTTTTTCAAATTAATTTTATGTTTCTTAAAAGTTGTTTAATAAAAAAAAAATAAAATTGGTCTTTCGACCTCTCAATAACGATACAATACATTAACTTTTATAACTCACCTCATCAATTCTCAAAATAATTTTTTAAACAAACCTTTGGTAATTTTTATCCCACACGGCTGGCAAATCTAATTCACCCTGAATTGTTTTAATTTGTATTCTTTTTCTTTTATAAAAAAACCCATAAATTTCTATGTTTTTAAAAATATAACATGAAGATGAAATTCTTCAACATTAGTAAGTATCCGGTGAGTTGATTTCTTCTTGATTATAATACGCATTATTTTCATCTTTTGGAAACATTGATTCAAACAGTAAATGTTAAAAAAAACATAGACTTAATTATTATATTTTTAAAATTATAGAGATAAAAAAATTGAGTTCAACTATTCTAAAAGTGAAGATCAAACCTACAAGGGCCAAAAATGTTAGATTAACTGGTTTATGTATTTTGGCCCAAGAATTAGAAAGGGTGGACTTCTTGTACCAGGCCAGTTTATTTGAATTTAAATAAAATCATTTAAGGTCGTTTGGTAATGATTTTTTTTAATGCTTCTTTGTTAAACCTCAATATCTATGAATTCAAGTATGATAAACACTATTTTTATTTATATTTTGGAACAAATCTGAAAAAGGAACAAGAATGAAGAAACTTATTTTGGTTGTTTCCAAAATTTCTATTACAGGAAAAAAAGAAACATAATTAATTACAAAATACTTAAATTCTTTAAGAAAGTTGAAAATAAAAAACGTAAATATTACCAAACGAGTCTTTAGTAGGATCAAGAAAAAATAAAAACAAATCATTTAATACCAATAACAATATAATAATAGTAGTAGTAATAATTATTACTATCATCAATATTATTATTGCTATTATTGTAATTATTTAAACATAATTGGATGCCTTCTAGAGTAAGAATAAAGGACGTGTTGGTTTGTTGGTGGTATAATATGTTGCAAATTAAATCAAACATATAAATATTTATCTTATTGCATATCATAAATTAGATTATTTAAAAGGTAGGGGTAATTTGGGAATATTTCCAATCATATTCTCAAACATTAATACATTGTAATATGCTTGAAATTCCTAAGCAACAAAGAAAAAAAAAACATAGCCTAATAAAATAGAGGGGTAATTTGAGAAGAAACCAAAAAATCATAATGGTTATATATTCCAAACTTTTTACAAATATAAAGGTTTGTGAAATATCTATTTAAAAATAATACACTTACTAAAAGTTATATATAACATATGACGACTTCTCATATAATTATTATAATAGTTGAAAAATTGTGTAGTCGCTCTCAATTATCTATAATTATTCTATAAGTTTTGAGAGATTTCATAATGAGGTTTTTATTTGCTATCATCCTTGACTTTGGACTTTGGGTTTTGCTATCTTTTGCCGACTTGAGTTAGGCATTAATAATTAATAATTAGTACCTTAACTTTGACCTGTGAAAATTGGAATCTAAAATTTTAGTTCCRTTTAATATTTGTGTATAAATYTCTTCTTTTTTAATATAATAAATTGAGGATATGGAAGTTGKAACCTCTAACTTTAAAATAAGAATAGTTTTAATACTGTTCAACTATATTTATATTGATTATGTATAAAATTTGTTTATAAGTAATTTACCTTTCTTCTCTCCTAACATTATTTTAGTTTACTAACTTGGAAAATTTACAGTTTCAAGAAAAAAAATATTCACCTAAATAATTTTGTATGTCTAAATATGTTAGAGAATTTGTAATGAATAACTAAAATTTTTGTCATATTTACAAATATAKCAATGATTCTTTAGCTTTGTAAACATGATAAAATATTTAAACTATCATTTTTTGTTTTTTAATTATTCTGATTTTACCATTCTATATTTTCATACATAAATGGTATACCGAAGAAGGAATATGTCACGTATATTATTATTTGCATTTCGTGATTATTGGGGATATATTGGATCTTTTTTCTTTCTTGTCGTGGGTTGAGCCCCTAAATTTTACCATTTCTTAAAATTATTAATTATTTTGCAACTTTTTGCCAGCGCTAAAAATGTTATTTATTGCAACTTTTTCAAAATTTTGATGGTGTTGGATGGAAGGAGAAATTTTGGTCCATTTATAAATGTCACCTCACAATTTTAAATTATATTTAGGAAAAATCATAAAATTACATGTGTCTTAAATTAATTTTAAAATGTATCTCTCTTGTGGTCATTCAATGATACTAACTAATTGGACYCAACCCATAAAGAGATTGAACCCGAATCCAGTAAGTCCATGACCCATATAATATCCACCCAAACTCTATAAATTTACCTCTAGAAAGATTGAGAAAAATTGAAGTTCCATAACTATCAGAGCATTCAGAATCATCTCCAATCATTTAGAGTCATTCACAAACTACAAGTTGAAGAACTTCACACGCTACAAATTGAAAAACTTCAGAAGCTACAAGTTGAAAAATTTCAGAGGTTACAAACCGAAGAACTTTAAGCTATATAGCTTAAGAACAACAAGTCGAAGAACTTCGTCAAGCCATGAACTGAAGATTTCATCAAACTGCAAACTTCATTAAGCTGCGAATTTCACCAAGCAAGTCGAAAACTTCATCAAGCAACGAGCCGAAGACTTCATCAAGCTGTGAATTTCTCCAAACAAGCCAAATTCTTCATCAAGCTACAAACTGAAGATTTCAAAGATCTTTCAACAAGCAAGACGTCAAACTACTGATTCGAGAAATAAGCTCTTCAGCCCTCAAATCAAATTCATACCTCATACCYGAGAGAATTAATTAGAGGAYAATACATTAGAGATTATAACATTACATACTTAAATACAAAACAAGTTTATAAGTTCGAGTCTCTCCTCCTTAAAAACCTCGYGAGCAGATCCATGAACATTAGTAATATTTATTAAAAAATTTATAAATAATACACTTAAAAATCCTATTATCGGAATATTTCAAACGGTTAGAATTTTCAATTTCTGATAAATGAGCTTATTTAACAATGTTTTTTCCAATCTTAAGGAATAGAAACATAAGAATAGAAAACGACATGATTTTTTTATTTATTTGAAAACTGAAAAAATAAATCAAAACAGGACGAAAAACAAAATATATTTGTCCTAAACACAAACTCTAGAGGCAACAAAAACAAACGTGACCCGACAACAGTTAAAACTAAAAAACATGTAACATGAAGGAGTTAACTTTATGGGATGATAGTGACATAGATTTAATGAATTTAAGATTCATTTTGATAAAAATTTTGTTTTTTATATTTCTTTTCTGAATTTAGGTTGCTTTTTCTATTTTATAAAAAAAAWTTTTAAATGCCACTCAAAATTTAAAAATTAAAAGAAACAATAGTTTTTATTTTCTAAAAAACAATTTAGATTTCAAGGTAATTATAGAAATATATATATATATATTAGCAAACTTGATTTTATTATTAAAGTTTAATCTCTGAACTTTCAAAATACGTGGCCAAATTACACAACTTGGAAAATAAAAAATAAAAAAAGACTAAATTATACTCAACTTTGCTATTTGTTTCAATTATTTTTTTGACCTTTCACATTTCAAAATACTTTTTGAACAAACATAAGTAAATATTTTGAACAAAAAGTTGTGGTGGCAAAATTTGGAATAATGTGCCAATTAGTTGATATGACATGTAAGTCTTAATTTTGCTCTAATCCCCTTTTGAAGAGAAGCTTCTTCCGAATGTCCTCTCTTTTCAAAATTAATTTAAGGAAAGTTTCGATATTAATTGACACGTCGTTCAAGATAYTGTGACATCAATTTTTCGTTCAAAATATTAACTAATAGGTATTTTAGAAATATGAACAATTGAGCAAATTTTTGAAAGGATAGAATATTTTTTAAATTAAATGGCAAAATATTGGGGTAAATTTTTTTTAATTTATCCTTTATAATTTAATTAAGAAAAATAAAAATGGGCCTGGGGATCAAGCAAGTGGTCCTGGAAAGCTGTGGGAGTCATTTAACCCCTATTGGGTTGAGTTGGGCCTAGGGCTCAGAATACGACCCGAGTTTTGTAGATTCAATGTATGATTTTAAAGCGAGGGAAACTTTTGTTTGTCGTCTAGTGGGAGCGTCGAATTCTTCAGTCGGTGGTCAATTTGGTCGGTAGTCCCGACATCCGACATGTCGATCCACCGTTGTTTTCGCCACCGAAGTCAGCACGTAACCATCGTGGGCCAGCTCACAATAAAGTTTTTGACTTGGTGGATTGGGCCTCCTTGAATCTGTCTCATTGATAATGTCGACGTTTTTTTTTTGAGTATAACATTGTCGGGGCGAGGTTCGAACTCATGACCAGGTCAGAGATAGGTGCCTTAACCATTTGAGCTATGTTCGATAATGTCGACGTTGACATCGACAATAAGACAAATCAATTTTAYGCGGGAATTTAATGAATCTTTGTCTTTGTATAGTTTTTATTAGGTTTACCTATTATATTATTTTTGTCCAATCAACTTTTAAATCAATTTTTCTTAGTACAATAAATTGCTGAGTATATGAGGTTGAACCTCTAACGTGAAGAGAAAGAGTAGAGGTTTAATTATGCATATTGGATTTGTCCATCTACTTTAAAAAACTTTCATTGTGGTTCATTCATTTTTTTTATCTYGTTTTTTAAAATCATAATTTTAACAAAACATAACTGTCAATTTGCGGAGATGTAGTCATTATTTTGTATTAAAAGRTTTCTTTTGTGTATAGGATTTGTGTTTAGATTTTGCAACCAGTAATTAACATGGTCATTTTAAAAAAATATATGGACAAGAATGAATATGGTAAAAGTATACGGATACAAATGAATAAAAGTCAAAAATACAAATRTTAAATGGTCACTTTTTTGAAAGGTATATGGACCAAATCAACCATTTTAAAATTATATAGACTAAAATGTATCAAAGTTGACCATTGGCGGGTGGTGGTGTAGTGAGTTAGTAGTCGAATCGAAATACTCTCCTCCCTTATTTGAGTCCTGCGAGGTGTKTAGTCAGGTTTTTTCCCTCCCCGCATTCAAGAACGACTCCAACAAYACGACATTGATACGGAAAAGAAATATCAATTTATGGCAAAATTGTAATGGAGTAATGTTATCATCCACGTTAAAAATTTCTGAACTATCTCGATTACCTAAATCAAATTTTTTTTTTTAAAATGTATATTTAATTTATAAAACCGTATATTAAAAGAATTAGTGTGCAGGACAATACATAAATTAAATTTTTTTAATTTATATAGCTTATAAAGTGGTAAACTCTGCAAATTGATAAGCATATCAAATTTAAATTCCATTGAGGACCGTGTGTACCACGTGGCTAAACGTCACCGGATAGGGCCTTGCACCAATCATAGGAGGCCACATTGGATTACAATCGTCGTGTTCACGTGTGAGCCAAACATTCGATTGAGTTGGAACTTGTGCAGGTGCCCAACTCCCTAATTTTCTTCCTATCTCCATTTTCTTTAACAAAATTATCCATTCAATTAAATCAAATAAATATTTTTATAAAATTATACTTTTTATCATTCAATTACTGATAATTAGATACCATATAATTACTATAAAAATTGTTTAGGCTCGGTGAAGTTTAGTTTCTTTTTTTTTTCCCTATTTTTAATTAAAAAAACATAATTACATTTCTTGTTCTTCATTTTTTTTATTGAAAAAAAGAAAATTTGATTTTATTAGAAACAAGAAACAATAATTTTTTTTTCAAATTTTCTGTACAATTTTAAGAATGTTTCTAAAAATATGAGAGACAATAAACATAAAAAATTGTTAAATGCTTAAATTTCTCTGTAAAACTAAAAACAATAAAAAAAAAATGGAAACATTACCGAACCAACCCTTAAATTCTCACACTCACATAATTGAACTAAAAAAAACTCTTTTGACTTAATGTATAATTCAAAGATAAAAAMATTTACCATTTATTTTAATGATATCCTAAATAAAATTAGAGAAAAATATATTCATTATATTTGTTGAACTAAAATGTGATCTGATTTTTTTTGGGTGATTTCCCCCTTCAATTTAAGAGGGTACTTTGTCCATTTCTTAATTTTTTACGTTTCAAACTAYGTCTAACAAGAAAAATTTTAGTATGAGTAGAATTTTAGTTTATGGTATACGTAGAAGAATATTATTACAAATATAAATGTAATTCGTATATGATTACGTTTTTGAAGTGTATTATGTATAATTTTATTATTATTTTTTAACGAAAAACAATCTTTTGGAAGTGAAAAAGTCATTGATAGATTAGTTCACACTTGTTTTCTGAATTTTATATATGATATATGATAAGATTTATA
Source organism: Momordica charantia (assembly GCF_001995035.1). The sequence continues at coordinate 119,027 of NW_019104537.1, read as the reverse complement.
AGAGACATATAATTGTGATTAGATTCTGGGAAATATTTTATCTAATCAATAATCCACTCATATAAAATAACATTAAAGAAATATAGAGAATATCGATGAAATAGTATGAACTAATGGATTGGCTCTGATATACAATATAATGAGGTTTAAAACAAATAAACAACAATGATCAAACTCTCGAGAACATTTTATCGTGCTGGAAAAAAGAAAAAAAAAACCCTTGGAAAAAGAAAAAGGCAAGGATCCAAGGGGCAACGTTGATTTTTTTGGCTTGTTTCTTTGGGATACAAAGTCCTAGAGAAGTTTAAAGTTGGGTGTACAGATTCACTGTATATTATCTAATAGGGCCCCCTTTGTCTTCTCATAGGGCACCCCTTTATCTCTCTATTCACAGGTTTTTCACCGATTATTTATGCAAATTATACTCTATATATTTTTAGTTCATTATTAATTTAATCAGTACAAAATCTATCTCTAAAATTAAAATTAAAATTTCTACTCTTGTAATTATTATTCCATCCGATCGAATCGACAAGGGTGGAGTTGCGATTTATGTGACTTGAACCAAAGACTTCAAGGACATTTATTGAGACTCCAAGCCACCTAAGCTATCCTTATAGGCAAAAACCATCCTCAACACTTTACAAACTCACACCGTATAAACCTTGAGTTAAATCATTCGTAACAAAAATAAAAAAAATAATTTATGAAGAAAAAAATAAATTAATTAATGTTTAGTTTTTTCTGATAATTTTATTATAAAATATTAACATGACACATGTCATTTGTCTATTTCATATCGCTAAAATGGACTGATACAATTATTTAAAAAAAAAGAAAAAAGAAAAAACCATAATGTGACAAACATATAAACAATATTAATAACACTAATTAAATATAATTGTAACTCTAAAGTTCTATATTATTATTACTATTATTATTTTAATTACGAGATCTATTAAGATGTATCAAATTTTATTTTTTTTCCAATTAGTTTTAGATTGAGTTGAATATTAAGCTGTTAAATCTTGTTACACCTGTTATGATTAATTTTGTTAACAAGCGTAAGTTGTTATTAGCAGGGTATTCTACGTGGTGTAATTATTTAATTAAGAAACACATTGTATATATTTCATTGTGGGTAAAATATTTTATTTTCACATTATCTTCTTCAAAGCTTTCATTCTAGTTAATAAGATCGACTAAAATGCCAAAAAAAAAAAAATTAAATCTATAATTTAACTTAAACCAATTCGGTTTATTAGAATTACAAATTATTCCGTTAAAGATCGATCATTTTTGCAAATTACGCGGATTGCTATAATAATTTTTAAAAGTTAATTATTTAAAAATATTACTGCTATTTTTTATTTTTTCAAACAGTTGTTAATCTTAAATTCCGACATGCACATTTTAGATATGTTTTTCTTCGACAGCTTATATTTAATTGAGTGATTGAATTTAAATTTGAAGGTTCTAAATCATCAGACTATTAAGTAAAAGTTGACTTTAAAATACTATCATACTAAAGAAATAATTTAAATCAGCTAATAAAATGTTTTGACGCAGTCAAATTAAGCACCGACTCGGTCAATCATGCGATGTCTTAGTCTCATATAGTTGATTTTTTAGGTTTCTTTTTTTGGTTTTTTTTTCCTTCTTTTGTTCTTTTGTTGTGATGTGATGATTGAATTGATTATGAATGATATATTTGAAAAAAAAAAAAGGTTGACATAGCCAAAAGATAAAGAAGGAGAAGAAAAAGATAACATAAATATATTTTATATATATTAGATTTGAGTCTAATTTGAATGATGCTATTTTTATAAAATTTAGAAATACAGATTTATTTTATGTTATTTATATAAGTATATTTTTTAATAATAATTAAAAAACTCAAAATTTAAGTTTTATTTTTCAACTTTGTGTTTATTTCAGCTCAAGTCCTAAATGTTGAAACCATTTTGTGTGTTTTTCTTAAACTACTTTCTTGTTATAGGTAGAAATATATATTTATTTTAGTTTATAAATTTTTGAACATTTGATTTTATTCTAGTACTTGGTATATAGATAATATTATTATTTGATTCTAAGTCTCGTACTTTAATAGTATAGATAAATTGATAATATTATTTTGATCACCRCACTTAATTATTTTAAGTATAGATAAATTGATATTATTGTTTTAATCACTACCGTTAATTATTTTGGTAAATCATTTAGGAGGAACTTGATGAATGTTCATAGTTTGTTCATTTATCTCATGGGCAATATCTACCCCGACATGTAGGTGTGGAAGCTATATACATACAATAATTCTCATAAGTTCCAAAAAAATAAATAGCTTAATCAAAAACTAACAAAAATAGTTTTTTTAATCTTTTATTATTTTTGTTTTTTAAGTACAACACGTGGGWTGGGGATCGAACTCACACCTTCATGTCAATTACCGTGGARCTATGCTCACTTTGAGTTTTTTAATTTTTAATTTTTAATGCATATAATTTAGGAACTAAAACTAAAGATTTTTTAAAATTTAGAGAGATTAAAGTGAAGCAAGTATAAAATTTGGGAGACAACATTAGTGTTTGAACTTATAAAATATATATTGAGAGTTCTTCCTCAATATCATACATATTTAACATTTTACTCAATATTAAAGTAGTTGACAAATACGCGTATATTATAAAAATATTTTTATATGTAATATCAATGTGACATCAATAAGTAGGACCATCTATATAAGTATAGACATCCTTACTYATTGATGTTGAGAGGGAATCATGAAATTACTCGGATTATCAAACAAAAATAATACTTAAATTAGTATTTATCGATATATCAACATCCATCTTTCAATTGATTGCCACTAAAAATTTGACAACTTCTTATGAAAATAAAAATAATAATTTTTTTTATTTATAAAATATTTTTAGAGCCCATTTGACAATATTGTCATTTTTAAATTTTATTAAGAAATTTTAAGAAACTTAAGTATTTTACGACACTAATTATGTTTATTGATTTTTATTTTTTAAAAACATTATCAAAATTGTATGGAAAATTTTGAAACAATCCAAACAAGTTTTATGTTTCCAATTTGTTATAATATATAAATATAAATATTATTTGATCATCTTTGAATTTATGAATTTATGGTGTTTGAATTTATGAATTTATGGTGTTAGGTCATGCGATTCTATTTTTCTTTATTAAAAATAGAGAAACAAAAAACTAAAAGCGCGCGCGTTAACCTACAAACCGTTAATAAATAAATATTCCATTCCAAATTTGGTAGAAGTGAGGTTGATGCTGATTTGGTAAGACTTAGTATTGCTTGGTCCAAATAAATAGTCTGTCACATCGTATATTGAATAATTTTTGGAGGAAAGAAAACGAAATGACAATTCATCATTATCATAATTAATGTAGGATGAGAAATACTCCCCATTTTCATATATATAAGTTCTTCCACCCCCACCAAAGTGACAAAGAAAAAACTATTCTCTCCATTTAGCTTCTCTTCAAACTTCAACTTCCCAAACTCAGAAGAAGAAGCTGAAAACCATGGATGATTTGCTTTGGAATGGCTCATGGAGCGGCGGAGGAGACGATGRCGGTTGTGAAGAAAACTTATTCATCTCGGACCCGAGTTGTTGTTCGAGTCCGCCATTAAAGGAGCTTCAAACAGTTGCAGAAATATTGGGGTTGCCGGAGATTAATACTTCGGCATCGGACATGGGTTCGATGGCGCTTCGGAAACCAGCCGGAGTGGTGGATCTCAAGCTTTTATGTGACCGGGGAAATTCCTGGCCGGCCGGAGCTAGCTCCGGTGGACTTTTGTTGGAAGAGCTTGAAAATGACAAAGGTTAGAATTTGTTGAACTCGTTCACATTTAATTCTTCTTATCCATTTTTTCAACGTCTTTTGGGTTTGGACATCTTGATTTAATTAAGAAGAAAACATATAGGGACACTTCAATTAAAAGAATCTTTTTTAATAATAATATAGATCAGCATTAAAAATATTGTAGTAATGGATTTTTCAATATTCATGCYGATGGTTTAGACAATGCAATGMTAGGCAACTTGAGTTAAACTCAATTAYTTACGACATAATCTTCGACTAAAATATCACAGGTTCGAATTTCTTTCCACCTTAATATGTACTACTTTTCTGGACTAAAAAAAACAATTTCATGTATACCAATTATTTGACACCTCGGTGGTTCTAAACCTTCRTACTTCTCAAATATTTAAATATAAAAAGTTATTTGTTATGAGATATTTTTTTTAATAAAAATGTTTAACGATCGTTRTATTTATAAAAGTATATGAGAKGTAACCTATTATAAGAATTAAAATATAGATATATCTTCGTACTTATTTTTAACCATCTTATATTATATATGTACTAAAGAAAAAAAAAAGAGAAAACTATCTTATAAAAATATTTCCTATCTTATCATTTCATAATACTTTTTTTTTACGTGGATATTATCTTTATTTTATTAAACAGAAAAGATAATAGATATTTATTGAAAACATAAATTTGTTACTCTAATCGACGTAGTATTAGACTTATGTTACCATATATGGAATAACTTACAAAGGTATTGATATGTAGGAAGAACTGCACCAGAGAGTGGATCTTGGGACATTTTTGAGAACCCAAAACCAAAACAACAAAATCCCATCTCAGAGAAACAACCAAGCTCAGCCAATTACAATGGCTTCCAACAGCCATCAAATTCATCTCCATCCCCGTCTTCTTCGAACAACAACGACGTCGAGCCAGCTGGTCGAGAGGCAGGCATGGCACGGATGAAGGCAATGATGTATCATGCAGCAGCATTCAGACCGGTGAACTTAGGGTTGGAGACAGTGGAGAAGAAGAGGAGGAGGAACGTGAAAACGTCGAAGGAGCCGCAGACCGTGGCGGCGAGAAAACGGAGGGAGAAAATAAGCGAGAAAATTAGGGTTTTGCAGAGGTTGGTTCCGGGTGGGAGCAAGATGGACACTGCCTCCATGCTTGATGAGGCTGCAAGTTACCTCAAGTTCCTTAGGGAACAGGTCAAAGCAATGGAAGACTTAAGCTACAAACTTGGCTCTCTTGATTGTCTCTCAAATTGCACTTCTTTTTCTTTCAACTCCACAAGTGCTTTTCCCACAAGTGCTTATTTTCCTCTCTAAAACCCTAATTCTCTTATTTATATCAATCAAAATATTGAGTTTATTGTTAAGAATAATTACAAAGACTTCCCTAGCTAGTATATATTATTTTTTTGCTAATGCTTTGTGTAAACTTTTTTTTTTCTGTTTTCGGACAACTTAGTCTCTAAAAAAATTAAGAAATAATATAATCCAATATTGAAATATTCAATATGATAGGGAAAAAAAACGTACATGTAATTGAAAACTAATTGAAAGGTATTATCATAAACTTATATGTTATAAACTTAGATGGTCAATAGAACAGTGACCAAGGACGTATAAAAAAAACCATGAGAGTTATAAGATAAATTGAACTTTTAATTATCATGTTTTTAATTGATTAATTTTTATCCAATAAAATAATTAATTACAACTTATAGAATTAAGCCAATTTTTTTTAATGATTCATATAGAATAGTTATTAATATTGTTATCATCTTATTTTGAGTTTAATAACACAGAGTTCGGAGGAGATTTAAATCTTCAACCTCTTAGCTGAAAACAGGTTGGGTATGGTATGAAAAGTAATGGGAAAGAATATAATACATCTCTAATTTGTGAATTTCTAAATGATCGTCGTGTTCTGAATGCTGGATCTTATATTTACTATTCTATATTCTTCTCAAAAGTATGTCAATCCCTATATTGCACGTAACTGATCATCTTCTATTTGTTGGGATCAAGTTTTTACTCTACGGAGCCATATGCAGTAAACTCTTGTGAGTGGTGGTCTTCCATCATAAAAATAGTCCCCGTGAAGCTTTTGGGAAGAGAGAGATAGTATTGTGTGTAAGTCATTTTTGGTCGAGTTAAGTTATACCCAGGATGGATAGAGACATGAAGTTTCGATGTATTGATGAATATATATCAAGGTTTTAAGTATCGATGTCGATGAAAATGTTGATGTCTCAATTTTATGGAAATATCGATAAAATGTTGATATAGATGGATATTTCTGTAGAAGTTAAATAAAAAAAATTGTAAAAAATATTTAAATGAACAAATAAACATTTTCCTATTTCTAAATTAGTCAAAAATAATTAATCTTAATATTATGTATATATTAGTGACATTTTGTTGATATTTTTCATATTTTGTAGATTTTCTTTTAGTATGATGGAAATGTCGATGTCGAACCCATGAAAACATGGATATGTCGATGGAAATGTCGACGTCTTGACGAATATTTAAAATCATGATATATATATATATTTCCTTCTCAGGAAAGGAAACATTGAAATTGAGAGAATTGGGAGCCCAATGAGTGGTCCTGTCTCCTTTATTGAACCTAAGCGAGCACATGGTCTATGCCCCTGGTCATATGGCTGTGGGGTTTAACGTAATCTTTTTTGTTTTTTTCATTTGGGTAATTGGGGGTATTTTGGGCCAGATATTAATAATTTTTTTTGAGTACCCGTTGGGGAGGGGATTCAAACTCACAACCTCTTCAACAAGCTTGTATTTCTATAGTTTTGGTGTTAGAAAGTTTAGGGTGCGTTTAATTGACATTATGAAAACTTTATTGAAAAAGATTGTTTTTAATTTTTAGTGTTTTTGAATATATGTTTTTGAATATACGGTGGATAATAAATTTAAAAAATGAATATCAATTTAAAAAAATATTCAATATGTATTTAGTAAAACTTAATCGGGATGGTGGAGCAAAATAATAATAATAATAACAAAAATAATAAAGAAAAAAAATATTAAATTACATACAAATTACATACAAATACCCCTTATTAGTTACCCCTTAGCTTTACTATTAGTTAAAAAAATTCTCTTATTTGTTTCAAAAATTTCAATATTACTCTTTATCTTAGCTTACATAAACATTTGAAAAATACATTTTGAACAAACATCCATTAATATTTTTAATAGAAAGTTGACTTGGCATAATCTATAACGATGTGACGATTAATGTGATAATAAACATCCCAATTTACTAACATAAGTATAGTTCAACGGTGATTGACAGTTACCCTTCCCTCGAGGTCAGAGTTCAAACTCCATACCCCCAATTTGTTGTACTAAAAAAAATTGCTCTAAAAGTCTTATTACTCGGTCCCATTGTCGGGAGAGTTTGCTATTTCATTGTCTACCCAATCTTTGCCCTAATCGCCTTTTACATAGTTTCTCTCACATTTCATCTATTTTCATACTTAAGCTAGGCAAGCTCCCACGTTAAGATTCGCGTCGTTTTAGATTCTTCCACGTTAACTATTTTCATTCAAAATATTAACGGATGTTTGTTTAAAGGATATTTTGAAACGTTTATGAAAGACCGGGGGTAGTATTGAAACTTTTGAAAGGATAGAAATATTTTTTATACAAAGATAAAAGTTTAGGGATATATTTTGTAATTTAATAGGAAAAAAAATATAGAGAGGGAAAAACCGCTTCTTAGTTTAGTTTAATGAAAAATTTATTTACGATCTAATGATTTTCATCTAACTTACCTAAATTTCTGTATTTAAATATTATAATATTACAAGTTTTGTTTTTTTAGTACATGTATATAACAAGTTTAGAAAGTAAAATTAAGTCCATCAATAAAATTATATAGCTTTGGTGTTATAATACCACTTTATAACTATTAAGCTATGAGTATCTATCAAGCAGAATCCCGATTAATGAATATATTACTGATAAAAAAATTGAAGGGTGAAATTTCCAACCCATAATATTCAATTTTCAAAAGAAAAACAAAAATTATATCTACAGTCTACAGTCTGCATCATGTTTCGCAAAATTATATTAAAAGTTAGGTAAAAGTAAAATTTTAAAATTAGATTGTTAAATTTTATCTTTATATTTATTTATAGCATGCAGCTTCTTAAACTTTATCAAAAATTAAAATTATACTAAATGACATAAAATAAATATATATTTATAAAAGAATAACTATTTTTCTCAGGAAAAAAATATGTTACTATTTTTTATTTTTTAAAAATATTATCACTGGTATCAAGTTTTTTTGTTTTTTTTTGTTTTTTTTTTGTTTTTTTTTCGTTCGAGTTATCACTGGTATCAAGTAATCGTAAAAAGTTTGCAATTTATGTTAATTTTATAAAATTTTAAATCAAATACTATATAAAATATTATATATTCCTTTTCTCCTATTTTTATAATTCCATTTTGCTAAAGGCTATTTACACGAAAGCTTAACTTGTTTTTCTTTCCTAAAATTGGTCGCAGCCATTTAATTAGTAAAACTAAAATGTAGATTAAGGATATTTTAGTCTTTTAAAGTTCAAAGCCTTCTTCTTAATGGTTGGTAGCTGCACGTAACCCTAGGGTGAATTTCATCTTCTTTACGTTTACCCGCGCGCGCTGTCTCTCTCGGGTATCAGCTGCAAGCATGACAAGTTTTTCTTCATCTTCTTCCTCATTTTCTTGCACTTCATTTTGGTTCTTGGTTCACTGGATAATGTTCTTCATTCTGAATTTGGCGTTGGCCAAAGGTTCTTTTCAAATCACTCGCATCTTAGTTCTTACTTTAGTCTTTTCATTTTATCCTCAGATTTCTGCCAAAACGAGAGGATGGTGGCTGATTTTGCTTCCTTAATGGTCGATAGCTGCAGGCAACCCTAGGGCGAGTTTCATCGACCTTAACCGTTTCTCTCTTTCTATCCGTATCAGCTGCAAGTAATTTAAGCTTCTTATTTATGTTCTTCCTCAATTTTGGTTCTTGGTTCACCGGATAATGATCCTCATTCTGAATTTGGCGTTTGCCAAAGGTTTTCTTTCGAACATCCGCGTCTTACTTTCCTATTGTCATTTTATCCTCAGATTTCTGTTAAAACATGAGGTTGGCGGTTGATTTTGCTTTGAACAGGGTAACCGATCTGTCTGCATTCTTTAGAGGTAAGATTTATGTGTTTCTTGTTGAATTTTGTCTGATATAGTCTCCGTCGAGAACATTGTTTAAGAGTACTCTTTGCACGAGTGATGACAAAAGCCATCACTCAAGCGGCTTCTCGATTGATGGCAGAAGCCTATCAGAATGCCTCTGAGTGATGTCATCACTCAGGCGACTAAAAGGAAAGTCACTGAGGCAAAACCCTATAGCCTTTCCCCCTCCTTTTAACCAAGCAACAAAAACTTTTATTCAGTAATCACACAGATTAATGAATTCACTCCTTATTACATTAGGTAACTACAAAGCTTTGTTTCCAATTCAAACCTCGAAATTAAAATTATTAAGTACAAGTTGAGTACCTAAGCTGCCTGATTTGCCGTTCTAAGAATGTAAGCAAATTTAGATGCTTGCTCCCGGACCCGAAGCTTAGCTGTCTTGAATAAGGTAAAAATTTCAGATTTATTAACAAGCAGACCAGTCACACCTGGTAAACCAGGTTCAGAGTCGAATTGGGTGAATGACCATCATCATTGCTATAAGTAGAGTTCTAACTAAACTGACCAAACCAACCCTTATAGCCATTGCTTTAGCCACCTGGACGTTTAAATATGATGGGAAAATTTAGCCATAATTGCAACTGTTTTCCCAAATGACCACACCAAAGGCTGCATTGTTGCAGATTTCCGCAGAAGGCAGAACCGATATTAACTTTAAACAAACCCTTTGTTGCCTCAGTGTAATTTGCAGCCCATCCTAAAAACATACCAGCCACTCGTGAAAGTTGTTTTCAGTTGATATCATTAGAATGACACGTCGAGGCATTTAGACAGTCAAGGAAGTAAAATATTAAAGACGGAAAATAGAATTGTAGTCAAAAGAAAGAGTCAGACCCAATTGGAAGACATCTTCTCCTTTAGACAATTTTACTTCTTTTAGTACCCCAATATTAAGAGTAATTGTCTCTTAGGATAGATTGGATTCACAAACTATCTCGTTATACAAGAACCAAATATTGAGACTTTGTAAGAATCAGACCGAATTCTAATATAAAATTGATTTAGAGTCAGAAAAATCTGAAATTTTAGAAAACAAAGATTTTGTGGGTAAAGTTGATTTGTAGTCATTCGAACAGCATTGCTCTCTTAAGAGTTGCTTAAGAATGTCCCGTTAGTTCTGGAACACGATGTGAAGGAACAAAACTCATGGACCACCTTAATAGGCAAAACATGGCAGGTCACGTTGATGAGTAAAATACCATTCGTTCAACAATATATATATTTTCAAGATACATACATATAAGTTAATTTCAATAACGCGAGTGCACCATTTGTGTTATGGATGTGACGAAATCATTTTTGAAAATTTGAGAGAAAGATTAACCATTGTAGGAAGAATGTCATGGAAAACTCTCTCTAGTTGGAATCCCGGAGTTCCATTGAAAGTTCCACTATTTAGCTGTTCCACCATATTAATTTATCTAAAGTAATGGGCGTGACTAAGAGGAATGCTCAAAAACGCCATTAGCATCATAGTCACTAAAAATTCCCGAATCTATTGCAAATTCCAAGCTCTTAGTGCAGAAAGTAGAGAGGAAATTGGACTATCCTAAGCAAGTAGAGGAAGAGGCGTCACTTTCAACCTGCGATTGCGTGGAAGGCATTTACCAGTTTAGATGAGTAGTCGTTCTCCATTACCCGTTTGAAATTTCTTAGACGACAGATTCCATTTATATGGTGCATTTCACCCAAGACAGGCATCCATGTAAGAACACCCGCCACTTGTTAAAATTCATAGATTTATAAATTTTCGATAGAAGGGAAGAAGGATATTTTAGGATATGCTAACATTGTTTTGCCAAAAACAGTGAAAGTTTCGGAGCCTAGTACATCTTCACTCTGCCTTCACTCCTAGTCAAACTAAAGTCTCTCCCAGTCCCAATTCAACCCATGTAGCTTCCTTCCTTTTTGCAGAATAGTATCAAAATTAGACGCTAATGCATTTTAATTCATCAAACAAAGTCTTGGGTCAGTGAAACCAACTATCGTATGAAAAAAGCCATTCTTTCTGACCTTAAACATCTTACACATTCGGTCTTTTATATAGCGAAAATTTCCATTTTTTTTCTTGAAACATAAGAAAGTCGACCCAAATTCCTTTCATGACAAATATCCACGTGAATAAAAATATTAGCCAGTCGGCACATTGTTCCATAGTCTAAGATGATTCATAATTTCACAAGAGTGTAAAGAATACTGTTTCCTCTTAAAGAACAAGGAGTGCCTTTTTTATTCTCAAAATTCTTAGATCAAACTTTTTTTCAACTTGTTCTTTTAATATCATACCCATTCCCAGGATTCTTGGATCTCATGTTCAGTAAACAAAATCAATGACAGATACAATATGCCTCATTGTGGTTGTGCTTCCAAAATAACTTCTAGTCTTGCTTTCATCTCACAAATTTTTTTATTCTAATAAGCAAATGAGGCATTGGATGATAATTACTTGTGAGTAAATAAGGTGTTTAGATTACATGAAAATCTAGAAGACAAATCACATAAATCAACATAAATGTTCAAATGGATTATGAAAAAATGGAAACCAGCTTTGTTGGACAGAGAGAGTAGGTATAAGAACTCTTGTAATGTTCAAATGGATTATGAAAACATAACACGCGTTCCATAGACCATAAATAAACTACCGTGCACTTGGCATGGATGCAACGCCGGTGGATATAGGGGTTTCGGCATTTAAATGAGGCTCTAACTCAATCTGATTCGATTGGAAGTTCTGACACTCTCTGAGTTCATTCACAACCTGAATCATTGTTGGTCTTGATGCAGGCTCTTAGAAACGCAAGACATTGCTATGTCCACCATTCTCCAGGCAGAGTTAGAATTACAATCTTCTCTCAAATTAGGGTCAATTATTGAGTTAATATCCCCTTCATGGATCATGTAATCAACCCATTGAATTATGTGACACCTTTCCTCTGTTCTCGTCAAGACAGGTCTACCAGTGACGATTTCTAGCAAAACAACTCCAAAGCTATAAACATCGCTTTTTTCTGTTAATCTAAAGGTTATGTGGTACCTGAAACATATATTCCACATTTATTGATTTACTGATCATATTAAGGCATGCTACGATGAAAAGCAAAAATGTGATCAATCCTAATAATATCAGAGAAAAGAATGTGCTTGTCCAGGTGAAACTTTTAAGGAATCTGGTAGAGTATAAAGAAATGAGAGTTCATTCAGCAAACCAGAAAGCCGAAAACCCAAACATGAAAGGATTCTCTTTTATCCAATTGGAGAGCCTTTTTGTAATCTATTGGATTGAGTTTCCATATTTTGTAATTTCATACCTCAATGAAATTGAAAATGTTTCTTATTCGATTCTTTTCAATTTCTTACCTATTAGGTTTCCCAAAGACTTCTCTATTTAAGTCGTACCATGAATTTTTTTAGCTTGGGTACCAATGTTCTACAAAGTTATAGTTTTTGCCCCGACAAATGTTGGGAGATGGGACTTGGACAATGCCCTTACCAACTAGGACAAAACTGGAAACTTAAAAATAAGATTATGATAGTGGAAAGAAAGTTGAACCATTATATATAAGCAAGTGTGAGTATTAAATATTGAATGGTAAGTTAATCGCGAAGTTGCTAGGTGAAAGCGTATTTCTTTTAGAAACTGTCTACATACGAGGGGTGAAATTGATAGTTATAGGACGGCTTTTAAATATATTTTTTCCAATATTGTAGCAGATTGGAAGAACATGTGAGTGTATTTATTTCTTTTTATTAAAAAAAACTTACTCAGGATCAAGATAACCCGGAGTTCCAACCACATTTGTAGTCACATGGGTGGTGCCACCTTTAGTTGGAAAAGCTCTCGAGAGTCCAAAATCAGCAAGTTTTCCTTGAAAGTTGTTGTTCAACAAAATGTTCGCTGTTTTAATATCCCTGTGTACCATTGGTGGCCTACAACCATTGTGGAGATACTCCAATCCTACAAATATTGAATGAGTTGAAATGGACAAAGTAAAGTAGGAGAATAAGCCTACTCATTCAATTGTTCACTTAGCTTACCCTGTGCTGCATCCAATGCTATGTGAAGTCTTTCTTTCCAACTTAAAACATGTCCTCCATCTAAACATGATATCATCAGAAATAACATTAGTGAAACTTGCGAGAAAGGAAAAACTTTGCTATGCTATACTCCGACAAGATTGAAAAGCTGTGTTAGTCTAACTTTTGGGGTGGCCTTCTCATCCCCTGCCCTGAGTTTGTTCTTTTATGTGATTAATACAAGTTTTCTTTGTTTCTTATAAGAAGAAAAAAAAACTTTGCTATGCTCCAATAAGTTAGACCAGTTCGTTTCTATTGGATTAAAAATTTTCCTAAAAAACATATCTATCTATCATAACAAAACAAAAGGTTCTAATTCACAAATGTTGCCAATAAATTGGATTAATTTTAAAATAAAGTATAATATATATATATTTAATACATTGATTGATAATTTTTTTTGTTAGAAAATAGAATCAATAAATATGGTACTAAGAACTTAACATAGCTCAATTGGATAAGGTATATATCTACGACTTTTTTGGTTGGAGGTTCGAATCCCGTTATTTAACTTAAAAATAAGATATAGTCTTAAGTTTGTTCAACTGGAAAATCCTTATTTTCTTTTATTCATAAATGAAAGATGGAATGATATAAAGATTATAGTAATCCTCAAGTCATTTGAGGTACTTAGATCCTGCTCTCTTGAGATCACTCAAGCCTAAATCATACTAAACAATTGCCTACCTCAATCATTTCCCGCTCACTCTATTTATAACAAATCTCGTTAACCACTTCCCTAACTAATGACTAATATATCCTTTAATATCCTAATAATGTTTCTGATTCTATCTTAATAACATTTCTATCAAATACTTGGCTGTAAAAAAATTTGTAAAATTTTAATATCTTAGATAGGTGACCACTATGAAATGTAAATAATAATATATTGCATAGAAAAGTAGGTGAAAACATTTTTTCTTTTTATGTTATTTTGTACTTCAACAAAAAATAGACATCTTTATAGTCTAAATTCAAGGCATTGGCTTGGGAAGCTGTAAAAAAAAAAAAAAGTAAAGTCAAACCTAAATGAAGAGATCCTAGATCTCCTTTGCCCATGTATTCATAGATAAGTCCAAGATTTGTGCCATCTTTACAGTAGCCAACAAGTCCGATCAAGTTTTTGTGATGAACTCTTAGAAGAAGGTCAACCTGTAATTAGGTGGAGTGTGTAATATAAGATTGGTAGAAACAAAGCATTGGGCTGCAAGAAATCTATTGAAATTAGTGTTAAAAGGTTACAGGCCTCTGCTTGAAATTGTTGATATCCTTGAACTGATGTTGGAGATAACATCTTTACAGCTACTTCGGTATTATTTATGATGCCGTAGAAAACTTTTCCAAATCCCCCTTCACCGAGAAGTCTTTCAAAATTGTTAGTCATAGTCAGGATATCTGAATATGAATATTGTTGTCTCCTTAGCTCCAATATTTCAGAACTTTGAGATCCTATTAATCATAAATTCAATTTGAACGTATAAGTGACATTATTCCTAGGGCTTCTTCTTGTTTTGTTAGAAGGGATATTAACTTATGCTTCTAAATTATAGTTATCCTAATAATTTAGGATATATCATTTGATTTATCTTTTGTTAATTCAACCTCTCAATTATTTTGTATTATATTAAAAAATTTAAGGAATCAAATATGATAAATAAACAAATTGTATACAAGTATGCAATAAATATTATCACATAATTTATAATTTGTAGCACCAATCTTTCTAGAGGTTTTTTTTTCCTCCCTGTATGAAAGAGGAGAGAGCTATTCTTCAACTGATAGATAGTTGAGTCAGTTTTCAAAAAACCATTAAAAAAAAAAAACCATTGAAAAAAACCAAATTTGGTAAATCACAGGATTAGAAAAACAAAAAAAGAAGCTTTTTTTTGGGTCAAATTAGGAAGATATTGACCTTGATGAAACAATCTCAACTTAATGGAAATAAATTACCTTGCTTTATACTTCTCTTTCGCCTATTAAAGATAAGAATCGTAAATATTCCTATCGAGAGGATAATAGCAACACCACCCGCAGCTGCTACTATTGGAATTGCAATATTTTTCTTCTTCCTTTCGCTTGGTGGTGAATGTAGATTTGGATTTTGCCCCCAGCTTGTTGAAGTAACATTTATCATAAATGACATCACCAAGTATGTAGAATTTACATTTTCGTGGAAATAATACTAAACACTTTGGTTAGAAATTAGGCAGATTATTTTCTCCTACTAATCATCTGATACCTGATTCATTAATTACATGTGATTTATAAATAGAAATTTAAGTCGTCTTTAAAAAATTGTGCCTTCGGCCAGAGTAGAGGAACCCCAAGTGACTAATGAAAAAAGGCCTTCCAATCTTGAAAGACCATAGAGAGAGAGTAGTTACAAAAGAATTACTCATAGCACCACCTAGAATTCCAATAATTTGAAAGTAAATTTTTTCAAATTTTTACTAATTGAACAATCAATATAAAGTAAATTCAATAAAGCTACAAGAAGAGAGTCCAAGGTAACCATTTTTTTTAATATTTAAAATGTTGCTTCACGTATTATACTAATTTTCTATTTGGATTAGTTTAGTCTTAGTTGTTCAATTTCAATAATTTTTTTTTAATTCCAACTTGAAATACCTTATTTTTACTCTAAACTATACTTTTAATATGTTTTTCCAGTTTTAAATTATTGATATAAATTTTATGAAAGTTTGTCACATCTTTTTTCTTAATAGAATAAATAACCCGAACAAATTCAACCTTTTGTTGAATCTAAAAAAAATGGTTGAACCAGTAATTTAATAGACATCATTGTTTAATAAACAATTAATTAAACAGGGGTTTATAATTTTTAATCCTCTAACTGAAAAAGTTGTTTCTCCAAAAGACCCTCACTAAACTAGGAAAGCTGACCTGAAAGAAAGTAAGTCATTATTCTGTCTTTCTATCAGTGCAGCAGGAATTTGACCTGAAAGGTTGTTTCCTTGCAAGTTTCTGCAGCAGTAAGCAGCAAGTACAGAGAAGTGAAACATACGGTATTTGTAGACATCAGAGAGTAACATTCTTAACCCAAATCAATTAAGATCAAGAAGCTTACAAAACCCTCAACAATGGCATTTGAGCTAGGAAATCTGGCACTGGTCCATTTAGCCTATTATTTGATAAATCCCTGAAACGAACAATTCAAAAAACCACGATATAAGATAAGAAGTGGGACCGATTGTTGAATGTGTTTTTTTTTTTGTTATTTTTATCAACACTTACAAGATTTCTAGATTTTTATGGTTTGATATGTTGGCTGTTATTTCTCCTGCCAATCCACTGGACGACAAGTTCCTGAAAAGAATTGGAATTAGTAACCTACCATCCAAGGAGTACATTTTTCTTTTCCTTTTCCGGGATGAAGTCTTACAGAGAATGTTGATAAACTCACAAGGTTGTGATCCTGGGTGGTTTGAAGCCATTGTAGGTACAACCAAGACCCCACCAAACGAATTCTTTTGGGGCACATGGATCTCCCTGCCAACTTACTCTTTCAACTCCATAAATTAGCTTGATGCTCATAATGGCGTCGGCTGTACACATGCCAAAAAGAAAGAAGATTGGGTTTATAAAGTTATGTGTGTGTATATAGGGCGACAAATGGAAACAACAAATTCCATTTCCCTCATCTTGATCCGTAGGAGACTGCATAAAGTTAATTGCTTTGAAAATCTCAATAGCGTTCAGGATTGGTGGTAGGGTCGAACCTTGGGACATGACTAACTTGAAACTATATGTTCCATTTTGGGATGAAGAATTTCCACTCGTAGTTAAAGGTTGGGTAACGTATGCAAGGTTCACTTTTAGGTAAGGAAGATCAAGACTTTCAGAAAACCAAAGGTCATCATTTAGGTATATTTTGAATAATCTCGATTGGTTTGCTTGGAGCTTTCGAGCTCTGCAAAGTACATGTAGATATAAAATTCATTAGATTGTAAGGGGTCACTCCAGAAGAATGTCATTGGTTCACTTGCGTTGATCACCGTGCAGGCAGTACTCAAAACCACAGATGGTATTAGAAAACCATCTTCATCTTGGTTGTTCACTTGATTTTCTGTACTAATTGCAGTCCATGCAGAAATTGGAACTGCTGGACTCCAAGTACGATCATAGATGTCGTCTGGATATCTAAAAAAGTAAAGACTTTATCACACATTATACTTTACAAACAATAAAAAAGAAGAAAAAAAGAACTGACCTGTAAAACTTGTCGTCTTTGGAGCCAATATCCAACCTCAAGAATGTTGATAAAGATCCAATTTGTGGTTTGTAAATGTCGTTTTTCAAAGGCCTAAACTCCAAGGTTGAAATAAAGGGTGTTCCATTTGTAGTGTTTACTAGACAAATTTGTACACGATCTGAAGTTGTGATGTGTATGATCTCCTCGCTATGGATGGTGCTTTCTGTTTCGAGTTTCACTGTAACCCAAAAGTTTGGTCCAAAATGCAGATCAAATTCTGGAATTTTGTTTTGACCATCGTAGTTTGCATACAAAAATGTGCCTCGAATCAAGTATTTTAAGCCAAAATCTACTTCAACGGTATAGCAATTTCTCTCTCCTAGAGGAAAGCTTCTCACAGTCCATAGCTCTTTGGGGAGAGTATCTGATATATAGTCTGGTGATATGCTGCTCGTGGTGCCGGTATCAGTAAAACTGACATCGGCAACGTAATTATGCGCGTGTTTGTATACGTAGAGCTGGAATTTGATCCACAGTCTATGCTAATGAAGCCTGAAAATGCAAAGAAGATGAAGATGAGTGTTTATAATATCTATACTATCGCTTGAAAGTGTACCAAGTTAAGGAAACCTCGTTGGTCCTGGCCGTGAACCAAAGCAACAGTGGCGAAGAGGGCCAACAAGCAGTGTTTGAATGTCTTCATGGGACTATGAGTTTGTTCTGAGTACGAGTATGAACTCAGGATGGATTCATCTTTCCAGTTGAAGCATTCAGCAAATTGTGGACTCAGTTGAATGATTCAGATATAGGACTTTCTTTGACAACGACATTAACATATCAAACACCTATAATACAATTAATGGTCATTCTTATGTGTCATAAATAAAATGGTCAACCTTCGATTTTCTCTAAAAAAGCTAGAAAAATCAACATGTATTTTATTAAACGTCGTTTTTTTGTTAAATTATTAGTTAATGGCTATAAATATTTTGTTTATTTTGTATCATAGATTCTTACAATTTCCACCACGATCTGGTTTAAGGTGAAAGTTTTTTCTTTTTCTTTTTTTTTTATAACTTTTAAAAATTAGATTGTTAACCTAATATTTTATATTGAATTTGAGGTAAATTATATTTTGGACCATGAAATTTGGACTTGGATTCTAATTGGTCTTGAGTTTTAAAAACTATCACTTGTGGTCCTTAAAACTTGAATTTAGTTTCTATTTTGTTATTTAAGTTTTAAAAGTTACACGTTTGGACCTTGAAACTAGAACAAGTCAGATATTTGGTGCCAAAATTTATATGATATTGTAGTAGTTCATTGTTCCTCGAGGATACCTTCTTACATTCCATACTTGTTTCTCAAAAGTGGTCGATGGTATGCTCCTTATTGCTCCAGTGTTGATAAAACCGAAATCTGGAACATAATATAAGCCTGTAATTAGCTCTAAAATGTAGCTAGAATTCCATTCACAATCAATACTAATAAAGCCTGAAACACCAGCACAAAAACATATCAGCACATATAAACTAAGCAGGCTGTAGTAGCATATGCACACAAACGTCACAACACATACATTGTTGATTCTGGCCATAAACCAATTGCAGAGAACAAAGCTGGCTACAAAGAGAAGAAACTGAAAGTGTTTGGACTTCCCTATGAATCTTTTAGTGCTTGAGCTCATTCGCTGAGGCATTTCGTCGAACAATTTATTGCTCAACCAAGTGGTCAACTTTGGTTAAGTGGGACCTAAAGGAATGGCATGTTTCTCAGATCAGAATATATTTTTGCCTCAAGTTGTCATTTGACTATGACGATATCCTCTTCTTAGCTTATCAGTTCTTCTCACGAAGGCTCATACAGACTGTTAATAATCTAAATGTGAGAATGTCAACCAAAGACTTAACAATAAGCCAACATTCATGTAATTTGATATATAGATATATTTTTAGTACAACATGTGGGAGTGGGAATCGAACTCACAATTTATTGGTTAGAGATATATGTCAATTAATGTCGAGTTATGCTCGTTTTGACATTGTAATTTGATATTCTTAAACTTGAAATGATAGGCTTTTTGATATGCAGATTGACCTAGTAAACATAGGGATTTTTTACTGAATTATTTCTAGAGAAAAATATCCATTTGATCTCGGAGTTATGCTTAAACCTAGAAGGATAGGCTTTAAATCATGTTCTAGTAAACATAGGGATTTTTTACTGAATTATTTCTAGGGAAAAATATCCATTTGATATCTGAGTTAGGATTAAACCTGAAAGAATAGGCTTTAAATCATGTTTTTTTATTTTTTTTAATTCCAAACTGAGGCTAAAATGATGCATTATTGAAACCTTAGAGACATGTTGGTATGATTTTGACTCTAAACCCAAATTTTTTAATGATTTATAATTTATAATTATTAACTTTTTTTTTAAAAGGCAAATGTCCGATTCGTACGAAAAGACAACTCATTTGATTGGATACTGGGAAATGGCGTAGAAGGTAAATAAAAACGAAAGTCAACGTTGGACAGATTCAAAAACTTTGACCCCATAATTTAGAACAAAAATAAAGCGCGCAATTTCAAATTATTAAAAAAGTTATTTAAAAATTAGTTATTAAACAAATTTTAATTTTTAAAAGTAAATTTTATTGAGAATGCAACCAAAGTTCTACATTAGCTAAATAAAGGGAAGATTATGGTTATATAGATGAAGATCCTCTATTGATGTGAAGTATTTTTGGTGAAACAGAAAGTAAAGTCGTGATAGTTCTACCCACAACATGTAATATCATATCACTGTGGAGATATTTGATTTAAAATTCAACATATTTTTAATCTTCATGTTCATTGAATATGCTATTTGTGGTATTGTACATATAGATTAAGGCAATTTCAAGGATTCGTAAAACTAAATTACAATTGTCTTTAACATAATATAAAAATAATAATAACAAAGAGAAAAACATTACAAGGCATTTTTTATACAACATGAACTATCTTGCCATAGGACCAAGCTCAGAATGGAATGTTGAGGAGATAGAGGTTGCAGAGTCAATTTGGTGACCTCTATGATTTAACTCAAGGTTTAGACACTCTTTGAGTTCACTTACAACTTGACTCATTGTTGGTCTGTTTGCAGAATCATAGRCAGTGCAGGACATTCCTATGTCCACTGCTTTCCATACAGAGTTAATGTTGCAATCTTCTTTTATTTTGGGGTCAGCTATAGAATAGATATCACCTTGATTAAGGTTGGAATCAACCCACTGAATTATGTGACTTTTCTCACTGCTTTTCACTAATACTGGTCTCGCAGTGATGAGTTCTAGAATAACGATTCCAAAGCTATAAACATCACTCTTCTCCGTCAATCTGTACGACGTGTAATACCTAAAAACCAAAAATTGAAATGTCATCAATTTATTGCCCTACCTAAAGTGAGTTTATGTATTCTTGTACTAAAAGAGTAGGAAAAACGTACTCAGGGTCGAGGTAGCCAGGAGTTCCAACCACTTTGGTTGTCACATGGGTGGCGCCCCCTTCAGTAGGAAAAGCTCTTGAGAGACCAAAATCAGCAAGTTTTGCTTGTAAATATTCGTTCAATAGAATGTTGCTTGATTTGATATCCCTGTGGACAATTGGTGGTCTACAACCATTATGTAGATACTCCAATCCTGCAAATGTTTACATGTATTATTCAGAATGGAAATAAGACTTCATTTTGATTTTACAGCAAAGCTGAATGAAATTAGCATATTATTTTTACTTGCCAACCTTGTGCTGAATCTAGTGCTATTTGAAGTCTTTCTTCCCATCTTAACACTTGTCCTTTACCACCTGCGTAAAATTCGTAGAAAGAATATTAGTTGAAATTTAGTGGGTGGGTGTTCAACTATTGAACTCAATTTAATTCCCACCTAGAAGAATTGATCCCAAGTTTCCTTTGCCCATGTATTCATAGACAAGCCCCATCTTTGTCTCTCCTTCATTGCAATATCCAACAAGACTAGTTAAGTTTCTATGATGAACTCTCAAGAGAAGATCCACCTGTCATGAGCAATATTTTTGTACGTGTAACTCAAAAGGCATTAGAAAAGAAAACAGATATTGAGTGCTAAAAGGTTTGAGTTCATTGTGTTAGGATTACATACCTCTGCTTGAAATTCTCGGTACCCTTGAGCTGATTTTGGAGATAGCATCTTTACAGCCACTTCAGTGCTACCAATTCGACCATAATAAACCTTTCCAAACCCACCTTCACCCAATAGCCTACCAAAATTATTGGTAATGTTTAAGATGTCTGAGTAGGAATATTGTCGACTTGGTGTCTGTATTGGATTTGGTGTCTGTGACGGCTCATGTGGATGAAGTTCTACTTGAGAATTTTGTGGTGAACGAGGCTCCACTATGGTTGGGTCTGTAGCATTCAGATGCTTAGAACAGACATATTATAGAAGTTTCGAGACGAAGAAAAAGTTAAGAAGCAACTTATTGGCTTACCTTTAAGACTTCTTTTCCGTCGAATGAAGTAAACAAAAGCTAAAATCAATACTACAATGATAATAACACCAGCAACTGCTGCTACTATAGGGACTACTATGTTATTCTTCTTCTTTTCACTTGGTGTTGTCCCTTGTAGATTTGGATTCCCATCAACACTTGTGAAAGTAACATCCATGAAAGTTAATAACTTGGTAAAAAGGCATTGATAATATTTACAAGGTTTAATGAAAAACAAAAGCAAACCTTAATGAAAGAGAGCCTTTGTTTATTTTGTCAATAAGTTCTTTTGGAATTTGTCCTGACAGGTTGTTTCCAGATAAGTTTCTGCAATATTGACAAATAGAATTTGATACATATAAATAATATTCTTGTAGATGTTGATAATCATTTCATGCGATTTAAAGTAAACTTACATAACACTCAACAATGGCATTCCAGCAAGAAAAGCAGGCACTGCTCCGCTTAAGCTATTGTTTGACAAATCTCTGAAACAATTGAGTAATTTATCAATCTCTAGTAAGGAGATTATTCTACCTCTATTTCGATACACAGAAGTAATTATTCGTATAAAAAGAAGAAATGAAATTTTAAATAGACCATCACAAACTTCATTTGTTTTGAGAAAATATAAGATAACCCAAGAGAATGTTAGAGTCGTAGAAAAAGACACTTACAAAACTCCTAGCTTTGCTAGTTTTGATATGTTGACTGAAATTTCTCCGGTCAATTTGCTCGACGATAAGTCTCTGATAAGAATTGGACCATCAACCTAACTTTCTTATGAAAGAACCATTACAACAACTTGAGTTCTAATAAATGCGAGGATACTCACAGCCCTGTGATTCTAGGAAGATTTGAAGCATCATAACTACAGTTGAGAGCCATCCAAGCTAATGTTTCCGGGACACATGGATCTCCTTGCCAATCTTTTGTAACCCCATAGGTTGCTTGAATGGATTCAATGGCATCAACTGCAATGAAGAAATTGGGATATTGAAGTAATTATCTAGAGAAGCAACAAAACTTGTGGTTTCGTAGTACCATGAAAAATCAATGTGCACAAATTTTACCATCTCCTTGGTCTGTTGTAACTGCTACAAAGTTCATTACTTTGAATATTTCAACTGCATTCAAGATGGGTGGAAGAGTTGAACCTTCGGACTTGACAAATTTGAAGTCATATGTACCATTTGTAGTCAAAGGTTTTGTGCTATAAACAATGTTTTCCGATAGATAAGCAGTGGCAACATCGTCGCGTAACCAAATGTTGTCATTTAGATAGATTTTGAACAACCTAGATTGGTTGGCTTTGAGCACCATTAGTTCAGCAAAGTACATGAATATATAGAATTGGTAAGACTGATTATACTCCCAAAAAAATTTCATTGGTGCACTTGCATTTATTACCGTGGAGGCAGTACTCAACACCTTAGAGGGTACTATATAACCATCACTGTCTTGGTTTTTAATCAAAGATGAAGTACTCAATGGAGTCCATCTGATCAATGGAGCTGGTGGAGTCCAAATACGATCATATATATCATCTGGATATCTAAAATAAGTGTACATCGCAATAAGTAAATATAGTTTTTCTGATCAATCAAACCTCATACTTTGTTAAAGAATATAACCCCAAGTTCAAAAGATACAACTCACCGTATGTAAGTATCATTTGGAGCACCAATATCGAAGCGGAAGTAGGTTGCCAATGATCCACTCACAGTTTGGTAAGTGGTGCTTGGCAATGGCCTTAACTCCAAGGCCGAAATAAAGGGTACCCCAGTATCAGTGTTGACAAGGCAAACCTGTACTTGGTTTGAAGTTGTGATGTGAATGATCTCCTCATCCAAAATATTCTGTACAGTTTCCAATGTCACCGTGGTCCAAAAGTTTGGTCCAAAGTATAGATCAAATTCTGGAATGTCATTTTGGCCATCATAATTTGAATACAAGAAACTGGCTCGAATCAGATACTTGGTGCCAAGTTTCACTTTAATGCTATAGCAGTTCCTTTTCCCTTCAGGAAAGCTTCTTAGATTCCATAGCTGTTTCAGGGGAGTATTTGGTATATCATCTGATGATATACTCTTTACCAAGCCACTTTTGACGTATTGAGAATCAGCAACATAGTTTATACCTGTAATTGGCTCTGTGTAACTAGAATTCGACCCACAATCAATACTAATGAAGCCTGAAAAGCAGTACAAGAAGGAAAGTTCTTAGCCCATTTATTGAAAACAAATGTAGTAGCAGAATTGAGAATACAGACCTTGCTGGCTCTGGGCATGAACCAAATGTAGAAGAACAAAACTAGGAAGAAAAGCCAGAAGGAAGCCGTTGGATCTCCCCATTGGTTTAGGATAATCCGTGACTGAGGCATTTCGTCGAACAATTTATGGACTATGCACTAAGATGAATATGTCAACTAGAAAAAATTGGAGCCCACACCCTTGTTCTACTAAGAAGAACGTGTATGCCATATTTATACATATTTGTACATATTGTAATGTTATTAAACTGCCTTACCTTTCGAAGTCAAGTAGACTTGTTGCTTCAGCCAATAACAATATGAACTTTCGAGTTGATGCTGAACCTGTTTGCAACTTGGTCGAGTGGTCAATGAAAATAGATAGATAAAATAAAAGGATAAATCTATTGTTTTACTCTATAATGTTTTTTTGTGCGTGTGTGTTTTTTTTTAAATACATTATTATTTAAAAAGTTTCAAATTTACTTGTTTCAACTTCCTCTCGGGCTTGCTTTGTCTCCTAAAGCGAATCTTTATGGCTTAATGCTATAAAGGCAGTGCTTTATGAGTTGTGGTTTGAAAGGAATTTCAGAACTTTTGAAGGAAGAAAACGGCCCCTGACAATTAGATTCAGCTTAGCTAAGTTTAAGGTTTCACCACTAGGTTTCTGAGTGGTGTTTTCTGTATCTTTATTTAGAAATTACTCTCCTAATCTGGTTTGTTCTAATTGGGGAGCCTTCATCGCTTCTTGTTAATTTCTTTATCTTTCTTTTTCTGTTTTTCTTTTTACTCTTTCGAGAGTTCGTATCTTTGAACATTATTGTTCCTTTAGATTACTTTAATGAAACATTCGTATCTTGTTAAAAAAAAAATAATTATACCATTCCTCTTGGTGATGTTGGCTTATGATTAAGGGTGTTACTTTTTCTAGCAAAGACAAGTTTGTTGAGAAAATGAAAGTGATAAAAGTAATGCAGAAGCAATAGTAAAAATCTCAATGTTTGATGAACAATGAGGAAATATGAAATGTGAGAGAGAAGAATTCAATAGAAGGAAAAATCAACTTCTAATTGAAGTGATACAAAATTGTGAATAAACAAATGAAAGTATAAATATTGGTGATACAAACTTCTTATGGAAGTTCACCCTTATATAGGTGTACAAAACACATCACTTAAACCAACATTAAAATGGAGAAACTTACCATTCATACAAATAAAACTTAAAAGATAAAAAACTGAAAATTAAATCTAACAATTAATGAAAGAAACTTAAAGAAATAAAAACTGAAAATTAAACTTACGTTTAAAAGAAAAAACTCATAAGTCATAACTCAACAAAGTTCCACGGGGACCCACTCAAGACGCGGCGGGAAATCCTCATTTAAGCACCTTGTTGGGAAATTTTCCCGTGACCTAAATGGGATCAGGGCAAGGAATATACTCTTTGTCCCCACCCCATTTAGTTTTTATATATATATAAACCCTAAACTTAAATATCTAGATGTGAAATTTACTAGACATTGTTACTTTACAAGACAATGTCGTAATGTTTACGTTTTCAATGAATTATGGGACATTCTTAGAAAATTTAAGATCTTTTCCTTTCAAATGAAGGTTTCTCGTGGGGATTTAACCAATTAATTGAGAATGCTATTGAGAATTAATGTTTAATTGAGAAAATCTTTAAAAAATAATAACAAATGGTTGAACGTAATAAAAATAATAATTTACGAGAAATAATTTCATGAGGTACTTATGCCCACTAAATTTTGTGGGGAATTTTGCTAGATGGAGAAAGAAAAGGGAGGTGAGAATGGGATTGGAAAGTCATCCCTGGGCAATTTCAAGGGTTGGTAAAACTAAATTACAATTGTCTTTAACATAATATAAAAATAATAATAACAAAGAGAAAAACATTACAAGGCCTTTTTTATACAACAGGAACTATCTTGCCATAGGACCAAGCTCAGAATGGAATGTTGAGGAGATAGAGGTTGCAGAGTCAATTTGGTGACCTCTATGATTTAACTCAAGGTTTAGACACTCTTTGAGTTCACTTACAACTTGACTCATTGTTGGTCTGTTTGCAGAATCATAGRCAGTGCAGGACATTCCTATGTCCACTGCTTTCCATACAGAGTTAATGTTGCAATCTTCTTTTATTTTGGGGTCAGCTATAGAATAGATATCACCTTGATTAAGGTTGGAATCAACCCACTGAATTATGTGACTTTTCTCACTGCTTTTCACTAATACTGGTCTCGCAGTGATGAGTTCTAGAATAACGATTCCAAAGCTATAAACATCACTCTTCTCCGTCAATCTGTACGACGTGTAATACCTAAAAACCAAAAATTGAAATGTCATCAATTTATTGCCCTGCCTAAAGTGAGTTTATGTATTCTTGTACTAAAAGAGTGTAGGAAAAACGTACTCAGGATCGAGGTAGCCAGGAGTTCCAACCACTTTGGTTGTCACATGGGTGGCGTCCCCTTCAGTAGGAAAAGCTCTTGAGAGACCAAAATCAGCAAGTTTTGCTTGTAAATATTCGTTCAATAGAATGTTGCTTGATTTGATATCCCTGTGGACAATTGGTGGTCTACAACCATTATGTAGATACTCCAATCCTGCAAATGTTTACATGTATTATTCAGAATGGAAATAAGACTTCATTTTGATTTTACAGCAAAGCTGAATGAGATTAGCATATTATTTTTACTTGCCAACCTTGTGCTGAATCTAGTGCTATTTGAAGTCTTTCTTCCCATCTTAAAACTTCTCCTTTTCCACCTGCATAAAAGTTATTGAAAGAATATCAGTAGAGCTTTAGGGGTTGGGTGTTCAACTATGAATTCACTTTAATTCCTACCTAGAAGAATTGATCCCAAGTTTCCTTTGCCCATGTATTCATAGACAAGCCCCATCTTTGTCTCCCCTTCATTGCAGTATCCAACGAGACTAGTTAAGTTTCTATGATGAACTCTCAAGAGAAGATCCACCTGTCATGAGCAATAGTTTTTTACAGTGTAAATCAAAAAGCATTAGAAAAGAAAACGGATATCGAGTGCTAAAATATTTAAGTTCATTGTGTTAAGAGTACATACCTCTGCTTGAAATTCTCGATACCCTTGAGCTGATTTTGGAGATAACATCTTTACAGCCACTTCAGTGCTACCAACTCGGCCATAATAAACCTTTCCAAACCCACCTTCACCCAATAGTCTACCAAAATTATTGGTAATTTTTAAGATGTCTGAGTAGGAATATTGTCGACTTGGTGTCTGTATTGGACTTGGTGTCTGTGATGGCTCATGTGGATGAAGTTCTACTTGAGAATTTTGTGGTGAATGAGGCTCCACTATGGTTGGGCCTGTAGCATTCAGATGCTTAGTACAGACATATTATAGAAGTTTCGATACGAAGAAAAAGTTAAGAAGCTACTTATTGGCTTACCTTTAAGACTTCTTTTCCGTCGAATGAAGTAAACAAGAGCTAAAATGAATACTACAATGATAATAACACCGGCAACTGCTGCTACTATAGGAACTACTATGTTATTCTTCTTCTTTTCACTTGGTGTTGTCCCTTGTAGATTTGGATTCCCATTAATACTTGTGAAAGTAACATTCATGAAAGTTAATAACTAGGTAAAAAGGCATTGATAATATTTATAAGGTTTAATGAAAAACAAAGGCAAACCTTAATGAAAGAGAGCCTTGGTTTATTTTGTCAAGAAGTTCTTTAGGAATTTGTCCTGACAGGTTGTTTCCAGATAATTTTCTGTAATATTGACCAATAGTATGTGATACATATAAATCTTCTTATAGATGTTGATAACCTTTTGACATAGTTTAAATTAAACTTACATGACACTCAAAAATGACATTCCAGCGAGAAAAGCAGGCACTGCTCCACTTAAGCTATTGTTTGACAAATCTCTGAAACGATTGAGTAATTTATCAATCTCTAGTATGAAGATTATTTTAACCTCTATTTTGATACATAGAGATAAATATGTGTATAAAAATAAAGAAATTAAATTTTAAATAAACCATCTCAAACTTGGTTAGTTTTAAGAAGATATAAGATCAACCCAAGAGAATTTTTAGAGATGTAGAAAAAAGACACTTACAGAACTCCTAGCTTTGCTAGTTTTGATATGTTGACTGAAATTTCTCCGGTCAATCCACTCGACGATAAGTCTCTGAAAAGAATTGGACTATCAACCCAACTTCCATATGAGGGAACCATTCCTATGAATTTTCTAATAAATACAAAAATACTCACAGCCCTGTGACTCTAGGAGGATTTGAAGCATCATAACTACAGTTGAGAGCCTTCCAAGCAAATGGTTTCGGGACACATGGATCTCCTTGCCAATCTTTTGTAACCCCATAGGTTTCTTGAATGGATTCCATGGCATCGACTGCAAAGAAGAAATTGGGATATTGAAGTAAGTTTCTAGAGAAACAACAAAACTTATTGTCTCAATTGTACCCTGAAAAATAAATGTGCATAAATGTTACCATCTCCTTGGTCTGTTGTAATCGCTACAAAGTTCATCACTTGGAATATTTCAATTGCGTTCAAGATGGGTGGAAGAGTTGAACCTTCGGACATGATCAATTTGAAGTCATATGTAGTATTAATAGTCAAGGGACTTAGGCTATAAACAAGGTTTTCCGATAGATAGTTAACAACAACATTGTCGCGTAACCAGATCTTGTCATTTACATAGATTTTGAACAATCTAGATTGGTTGGCTTTGAGCACCACAAGTTCAGAAAAGTACAAGAATGCATAGTATTGGTTAGGCTGATCATCCTCCCAATAAAATTCCATTGGTTCACTTGCATTTATTACCGTGGAGGCAGTACTCAACACCTTAGAGGGTACCATATAACCACCACTGTCTTGGTTGTTGACCACAGATGAAGTACTCAATGGAGTCCAGTTGATCAATGGAGCTGGTTGACTCCAAATACGATCATATACGTCATCGGGATATCTAAAAGAAGTATATAACACAATAAGTAAATACAGTTTTTCTGATCAATCAAACTTCATAGTTTGTTAGAGAAAATAACCCCAAGTTCAAAGGACAACTCACCGGATGTAAGTACCATTTGGGGAACCAATATCCAGGCGCAAGAAGGTTGCTAATGAACCACTCACAGTTTGGTAAGTGGTGTTTGGCAATGGCCTCAACTCCAAGGACGAAATAAAGGGTACCCCATTATCAGTGTTGACAAGACAAACCTGCACTTGGTTTGAAGTTGTGATGTGAATGATCTCCTCATCTACAATAGCGGCTACCGTTTTCAATGTCACTGTCGTCCAAAAGTTCGCTCCAAAGTATAGATCAAATTTTGGAACGCTATTTTGGCCATCGTAATTTGCATACAAGAAACTGGCTCGAATCAAGTACTTGGTGCCAAGTTTCACTTTCGCTTGAATGTTATAGCAGTTCCTTGTCCCATCAGGAAAGCTTCTTAGATTCCATAGCTGTTTCTGAAGAGTTTTAGATGTATAATCTGATGATATACTCTGTACCAAGCCAGTGTTGACGTATGGAGTATCAGCAACATAATTTATACCCGTAGTTGGCTCTGAGTAACTAGAATTAGACCCACAGTCAATACTGATGAAGCCTGAAAAACA
The DNA here is from genome assembly GCF_001995035.1 of Momordica charantia. Next base: position 89,187 of record NW_019104537.1, on the reverse strand, counting down.
GTACAAGAAGAAACAAGCTCTTAAGCCTTAAGCTTGCAAACTAGTAACGAAATCAAATATAGTAGAAGAATTTTGAATGCAGACCTTGCTGGCTCTGGGCATGAACCAAATGCAGAAGAACAAAACTGGGGAGAAAGGCCAGAATGAAGGTGTTGAATTTTCCCATTGGATTAGTTTGGCAGTGATTGAGGCATTTCGTCGAACAATTTATGGATTGTGCAGTCAGTTGAATTGGTCAGGTCAACTAGAGCTCTGTTTTGTGGGATCGAAGAATGAGATTTTTAATGAAAAATTTGGAAATGGGGAGTATTCGTTTACGCCATGTTTACATATTATAATGTTCATTACAGATTGCGTTGTCTTACAATTTCCAAAGTCAACCCCAGACTTTTATCATTTGGGAGATAACAGTGGGAATCTTCCGAGTGAGGATCAGCCTGTTGCCAACTTGGTTGAAATGGTCAACGAAAATAGAAAAATAGAAAAGAAAAAATTCAGAAAAACAACTCAATTGGTGGTTATTTGAGAATGGTATTGAAATATGATGCTTATTTGTTTGAGGTGTATTATTATTATTTTTTTTAAAATGATGATTCGAAACCACAATCTTTTGATCAGAAAACTATCTTAACCAGATGAGTTATTCTTGAGTTTACTTGTTTGAGGTGTATTTAGGTTTCTAGTATACTATCTTTAGATCTATGCTATCTCGGTATTACAAAAGTTTTAATTTCGTTTAAATATGGTTTGATCTATGTATTTTTCTTATCTCTTTATTTTTAATTTTGTTTTTCATTTTAGTTCATATACTTTTAAAACATCTGTTTTGGTCTATATATTTTTTAAAAGTGACAATTTTGATATCTATTTACAAAAAATTAACACATTTTATACACAAAATGAACTATTTAATACAAATTTATAACTTACATTTCAAGAAATTTAATGAGGGAAGTGTCATGCTAAATTTTTTATTTAAACAAATGAGGCAAAAATCAAAATGAATGAACAAAATAGTTACATTTTCAAAGTATCGGGATTAAAATGAACGTTTTTTAAAGTACAAGTACTAAAATGAAGAGAAAAATACATTTTTGGTCCTTGAAGTTTGAGGTAGGTGTCAATTTGGTTCCTAAAGATTCAAAATAACATTTTTGGTTCGTGAGATTTGGAGTAGATGTCAGTTTGGTTCTTAAGTTTCAAAATAAACACTTTTTGTCCCTAAAGTTTGAGAATTTGTTTTAAATCATCCCTAACCATTCTTTGACCATTAGTTGACTATAGAATCAAAATGAACGTTTTGAAACTATATGAACCAAAATGAATCAAAATCGAACGTATAATGACCAAAAGAGTATTTAAATCTTTAAATTCTTATCTCTAGACTATAAATCAATGTGTTACAAACCTGTGAATCAAGTACCTCCTTAATATTTAAGGCATCTTGTACAAAACCTTTTCGATTTCCATGAATATCCCCTCAATTAATCACACGAGACAAATGTATCTTGTGTATAACTTCTCTCTTTCGATGGATGGCTTCCTTTTCCTCCACTTTGGTGGCTTCTCAAGCAATTTCTCTCTCTTTTGTTGAGTTCTATATCCCACACTGGCACTCATTCTTCGTTCCCAACTTTGATGCAAGAGAGAGAACATTGCTATGAACTAATCTCATTTAGATTGGACCCTAAACACAATTGCTAAATAAATGGCAAGTAGTGAAAAAATCAACATAATTTACGACATTTTCCAAAAATCCAAAGAACTATATGTTGTTCATCTCTAGTTTTATCCGCCTCTTTCTACTTGTAATAATTTAAACAATAATCGAACAAAATTAGGCAAAATAAGTTATATATTATTTTGGGGTTTGAGTTCATCAAGGTGGTGATAAGATATAATTATCTTTTTCAGAATAAAGAATGTAAGATAGAGAAATGTCATCAATCAATCATGTTCCATGGTGAGAATSTAGAGAGATTATTCTTTTAATTATTAGTTGTCTTGGGCCCGTTTGACTGGTTCGTGTCATTTAATTTCTGACATAAACAATTAAACAAAAATAAATTAAATTAGGGAAGCTGATATCAAGGATGACAAAAAGTTTCAATTAATGAATGAGAATTTATGTTTTTTTTAGTTGGATAAATGGGTGGTAAATTACAATGACTGTTTTTTTTTTTAATTTTTAATATAACTAGTGGGATGTGGGGTCCCAACCCACCTGGAGGGAGGTCAATATTGTTAAACTAAGCTCAAGTGGGTAATATAATKACTAGTTAGGTTATACTTATTTTGGAGAAATGAGAAATCATGTYGACGTAAATGTTTATAAAAATGTTGAGGTTTTCAATTTCGTGAAAATGTTGATAAAAATATCTAATAAAATCTCGATGTTGATGAATATTTCTATAAAAGTTATAAAAAAATTTATAAAAAATATTTAAATTAACAAATAAGTATTTTACTTTTTATAAATAAGTGTAAAATAACCATGGTAGCCGCCTAYCTAGGATCTAATATCTTACGAGTTTTTTTCTCAACCAAATGTAGTAGGGTTAGGTGGTTGGCCTGTGAATAATCGAGATGCGTGCAAACTTGTCCGGACATACTAATATCAATAAAATAATAATAATAATAAGTGTAAAATGATTAATATTAATATTATATCTRTATTAATAATATTTTGTTGATATTTTCATATTTTGTYGATTTATTTTGTGACTATAGAAATGTTAATTTATCCTTTGAYGTCGAATTCATACACACATAAAAATATCTGTGAAAATGTCACAATGTCAATGAATATTTATTCCTTGATCCTCAATTGTTTGTAAAAGGCTAATACAAAGAAAAATTTTAGTATGGTAATATCAACAAATCAAATGGATTGATTTTTCAAGACAGCTTCATATATAACATTATAGAAATTAGGCTTTGAACCCAAATAACTTTTTATCAAGCCAAAGGTTAATGCATATTTTCAAATTATATGGATCAAAATACAGGCCTAAAACGACTACAAACCTACTAAAATTGAGAAAAAAAAAATAAAGAATATGGAGGTGTTATCCTCCCGAATAAAAGAATTTTGATGTTACACATTTACATGTACAATCTTACGGATCTCAATATGATACATAACAATTMTTTAGGAACCCCATCTACCTTGCCTCTGGACCAAACAGAGAAATGTGATCTGCAACTACTGATTCAGGTTGATGATTGTTGTTACTGCTAGCCAACTCCATGTTCAAACATTCATTCAAATCTATCACAACTTGGCTCATGGTTGGCCGATTTGTAGAGGCGTGAGATGCACAGCACATTGCTATCTCAACCGCTTTCCAAATGGTGTTCATGTCGAAATCTTGTTTCAATTTGGGGTCGATAATGGAATTGATGTCTCCTTGAGAAAGCATCGAGTCGACCCATTGATAGATGTGAGTTACCTTGTTTTGAGTCTTTGTCAAGACTGGTCTCCCAGTTATGATTTCAAGAAGAACAATTCCGAAGCCGTACACGTCGCTCTTCTCGTTTAATCGGTAAGATGTGTAATATCTGTAAGCGAATAGAGTTCGTAAGATTTAGTAACATCGTTAGAAGTTGTTTTATTGTCAGAGAGGGATTCGAATAGAAGATAGCTACTTACTCAGGATCAAGGTAACCAGGAGTGCCGACCACATTGGTTGTCACATGAGTGGCACCATCGTCGACAGGAAAAATTCTCGACAAACCGAAATCAGATACTTTTGCTCGAAAGTTGTCGTCCAATAAGATGTTGGAAGATTTTACATCTCTATGTACAATAGCTGGCTTTATACCACAATGCAAGTATTGCAATCCTAAATCACAATGAAATGAGAGAATAAGAAACTGAAAGAAGTGGCATTTACCAAACAAGTCAAGCTTAATATTATTATTTAGATTTAAATATGATTTTGTACGTGTAACTTCAAAATATCCATTTTATTTCTGTAATTTTCAAGTGTTCATCTGACTTTTGAAGCATCCAAAATAGTCAAAAGTACGAGGACCAAAACAGAAATCTTAGAAGTTCAAGGATTGAAATGAACAAAATTAAAAAATAGTGTGCAAAATAGATACTTTGATCGTATAGGGACCAAAATGAACCAAAGTTGAACGTACAACGATGAAAATAGTATTTCAACCCATTATTTATTACTAACCTTGTGCTGCATCCACTGCTATATGAAGCCTGTCTTCCCAGTTCAACAAATCTGACTTGCCACCTACATGTCATCCATATAAAAACCAAAAATACATAAGTGAAGTTCAAAATATTACTGTTTCTTCAGTTTTAAAAATTAAGAAAACAGCATAAACCAACAAAATCTTTTACTCAGCAATGACCAAAACCAGACCTGTCATGAAAGATCCTAAGTTCCCTCTGCCCATGTACTCATAGATAAGTCCTTTGTTGGTCGATTCGTTGCAGTACCCAACAAGACCGGTCAGGTTTCGATGATGAACCCTCATAAGAAGGTCAACCTGAAATTATTGGAATTTGAGTGTCAATTGAGAGAAGTTAAAGTATGTATTTGGAAGTTGTTAARAGTTCCATACCTCTGCTTGAAATTGCCGATACCCTTGAACTGATTGAGGAGATAGCATCTTTACAGCTACTTCAGTGTTCTCGATTTTTCCATAGTAAACTCTTCCAAAACCGCCTTCTCCAAGCATACGCTCGAAATTGTTTGTAATTCTTAGGACATCCGAGTACGAATAGCGTCTCTTAGCCGTGTCCCAATTTTGAGCTTGATGAACAGTCTGTTTCACCTCTCCAATTACATCACCTAAAATGATATCACTAGCTTAGATATGAAAATAGCAACAAAATAAATTTTAGAGAGTAAATTCATTGAAAAATGGTTTCATATATGGCCTCACCTTTCGGTTTTCTTCTTTTTGTCCTCCAAAAGATAGCTGCTGCAATTAAGAATGCAAGCAGAAGAAATCCACCAACTAATGCTACTACAGCAACTACAACATTGCTTCCCTTCCTTTTTCTCTGAGCCGTAGTAAGATTTGGATTTTCGCTAAATCTATCACAAGAAAGAAATAAAAACAAAGATGTTAGCATGACTTTTAGGAATCCTCAAATAGTTTTCAGCCACTGAAGTACGAAAACTGCCTAGAGAAATCATATTGATTCTGTTATGCATTTTTAGAGATACTACACCTTAATAATAGAGAACCATTATTGGACTTTTCAATGAGCTGAGCCGGAATTAGTCCTGAAAGCTTGTTTTTTTCCAAGTTTCTGCAATGAAAGATGCAAAGTGTTAGCCATTATTCATTTATTCTGGCTAAGGTAAAAAATGACTTTTGATTTGTCAAACTACTTTTCTGTAACTTACAGGACTCGCAACAATGGCAATTGAGTGAGAAATTCTGGCACTGGTCCGCTCAAATTATTGTTTGATAAATCTCTAAAAGAAACCAAAAATCAGAAATGAATTTCTTGTAAGTATTAATTCTGATATTTTAGTTCAAAGTTTTCTTTGTCATGAGGAACTGATGATTACACTTACAGAGTCTCCAGCATTTTAAGATTTCCAATMTCTCTGGCTATTTCCCCTGTCAATCCACTGGAGGACAAATCCCTGATTGCAAATTCAGCCATTACAGTGAGAAGACCATACAAATGAAGTTCCAAGAAACAAAAATTTCGAAAATAAGGGAAAATTTCATTGAAACATCAAATATTAACACCATAAAAATGGTCGACAGAAAGGTTACTCAGATTGAGAAACTTACAAGGATGTGATTCTGGGAGGATCAGAATCCGCAAAGCTACAGTTGACTCCTTGCCAAATAAATGCCCTAGGGGCACATGGATCTCCCTGCCAGTTCCTTCCAACTCCATAAATTGCCTTGATGTTTTCAATGGCGGCAACTGAAACATTTCCAATGTTAGTTTAGATAAACGCTAAGTTACACTAATTAGTTTCCATTTTGTTCGAAAATTTTCAATTTAGGCCCAACCATCCGTTGGAAATTTTCGTTATAAGTGAAATTTATAAACAAAGAGTAAATGAAAACCAAACACATAGTTTATGGGCAAAATTGAAACCAACAAAACGTATATAATTGGTTTCAATTTTTCCCCCAACTTCTAAAAATTTTCCGATTTATCCTCAATCTTTGAACTTCCTTTAACCATTCTAATAGAAATTACTGACTAAAGATTTCTTTTAAACAAATCAAAAGATTGAGGTAAAATCGAAACTTATAAAACGTTTAACCAGCACTTTGTATAATTCAGCGTTTAGATCATGCGTATTCTAAACACAGAAGTATGATTTAAATGCGAGGAAAATCAGTAAAGTTGTGCGTACCATCTTGTTCATTGGTCTCGGATTGTGAGAAATTTACGACTCGATAAATCTCAAGAGCATTGAGAATCGGAGGAAGAGTTGAATTGGCAGTTTTGACGATGGAGACATCGTAGGTTCCGCCAGTCACAGGCGAGGTACTGAAAACAACCAATTCCGCTAAAAAGGCGGGAGAAATCGATTCATTATGCCACAGTTTTCCATTGAGCATTATGTCGAACACTCTGGACTCATTCGCTTGAAGCTCCTTCAGCTCTGCAAAATACATGTAGACGAAAAACGCCGCCGTGGGGTCCGKTGGCAGCCATCTGAACTCCATTGGAGCGCTTGCGTTTCTCGGGGTCGCCGCCGTGTTCATGACCGCCGGAGCCGGCTGGAAGAAGAGCGGGTCGTCGACGGCTACTTGCCCCGAAGTGTTTATGGTAGTCCATCCTTCGATTGGAACCGGCGGATCCCAGATTCGATCGTACACGTCGTCTTTATACCTTCGCAGACTCAGAGTGAAGCAATCAATTGATGAAAATTATTCTCAATTTGTTGTTTTTTATTTATTAATTTTTTTAAAATTTTATTTCATATCGAGCATCTCTACTCAACCTTATTACATTTTGCTGACAACCGCCTTTATGGTTTTTTAATATTTATTTATATAGATTTCATCAAATTGATCGAAATAAGAATCTACCGATCTACTTCTAACTTGACTCGTGAAAGTGAGCATCAACTTAGCTCAACTTTAATTAGCATATGTTTCTGATTAAGCCGTGAAAAACTTCGTAGACATGAAATTAAAATAAACTATGTAAAAGAAATCAGAATTCAACAAAGGCAGCGGCAGAGGGTGAGAGGTCAAAATTCAAAACTAACCTGAAAGATTGATTGTTAGTGGAGCCATAATCGAGGCGCAAGAAACTGACCAGCGACACAGRTCCCGTCTCGTAAACCGAATCTTGCAGAGGCCTCAATTCCAGAGCAGAGATGAACGGAATTCCAGTCCCGACGTTCACAACACAAACCTGCACATCACTCGACGAAACGATATGCACAATCTCCTTCGTCACCGTGAAATTTCCCTCAAACCCTACCGAATCCCAAAAGTTGGCTCCGAAATGCAGATCGAATTCCGGCGTGTTTCTCCGCCCGTCGTAATTCCCGTAGCGGAACCTCGCTCGAATCAGGTACTTCGTCCCTGTCCTCACTTTCAATTTGTAGCAGTGCCTAATTCCTTCCGGAAAGCTCCTCAGACTCCACAGCGGCTGATTCAGGCCATTCTGTACACCATCGGATGAAATGTTGTGCACCTCGCCGGAGTTTATGAACGCCGCGTCGGATTCGTAGACTATTCCGGTGGTCGGCTCTGTGTAGGTCGAGTTCGCCGGGAGTCCGCAGTCTAAACTGATGAAACCTAAGCACCGAAAAGGTGAAGTCACAAGAATTCAGCAAACGAGTARATCAATAATCAAATTTCTGCGGGTCGATGGAGGTTAATTAATTCAGTCACCTACCTGAAGGATTCTGCGCAGAAATCAAATAAAACAGAGCGAAACCGGAAAGAAAAGCGAGGAAGAAGATGCTGAGAGCTGCCATTAACGAATTAAGTTTGAAGATCGAAGATCGAAATGGCGTTCACTAAATACGCCAACCGGAAGAGATCGTTTCTGCTGAATTCTTCTGCTTGTCAATATCGGTGGCGTATGGGCAAAAGAATTTTATATATATATAATGGCGTCCGGTGTTAATATAAAGGAAAGGAAAACGAGTCGGGCGCGAAACTTTTAATAGAAGGTCGAAATATTTGTCTCGAATTTATGGAAAATGAAGTTTCCTTAAAATTATTTTTACATTTTAAAACCACAATTTTTATTTTTATTTTTATTTTTCTTAGAAGAAAAAAACTTAATTGCCTATTTTTTATTACTTAGTCTATAATTATTTTTAGTACAGGAGTTAGGATTCGAACTCTTGACCTTATGGTTTACATGTACTTTAACCAACTGTTAAGTACCCCTAAACTTGAAGATGTTTTAATTGCACGGTTGAATTAATGATATTGTTTAATATATGTTTAATAAATGTCAGTTAATTTGGTGTGTTTTGGAAGATAGATGACAAATCAAATAGATACAACTGAACAAACTAGTGAAACAAGGAACGAGTTAAATTAATATGTCTGGTTTTTCCACTTTTACTAATTGCCATGTTCTATCAAATCAATCAACATTCTAATTGGCATTACTAGAATAATCTTTTTGAAAGGTTTGATACAGCTAACCTCTTTTAATTAATTGAATTATTTTGAGAGATGTTTAATTATGTGTTTCTCTAGTTAGGATGAAGCTATTTTTTTATTTTTAACTTTTTGGATATTAGTTGTTATTTGTTTTGAATGGTAGTAAAATAAGAATAATATTTAAGTGTTTAGCGGTCACCACTCAAAAAACGTGACAGTTTTTAGTCTTTTGAAACTATGGGTTTGAATTTTTACCTTTAAAAGTCATCATTAATCTAAAATATGACATTTTTCTAACAAATAAATTGGTGAAAATTACATAATTGTGGTTCAAGTCACAATTTATCAGTAATTGAAGGGTCAAATCTCACCGATCTAAATACAATTGGTCAGTAAAATCTTGTTTATCTATAAGTTCAAACCAATATTGTCTGATTGAATTGTAATACTTAAAAAAAAAAAAATCTTCAAAACATGGCTTTTCTTCTTGATATTTATTTGAGTTGAGTATTTCAATTCAAACGTTTCTCTCAAAAGTGATTTTGTCAGATTACATGAAGCATTTTCTTCTTGTTAGACTTCTCTTTGGCTTAAGAAAATTATCCTTTTTAAGAGTTTTTTTTAATAATGCATGTTTACGTGATGAACAAATTTTGCTCCTCCTCTCGATCATTTTGTTATCAATCTTTTGCAAGTCGTTTCAAGTTTCAACAATTTCAACGAGGCACTATGTCAATGTTAATTGATAGTTAAGTCATTTAACAATTTTACTAGTTGCAAGTAGTTAGATATCTTACCTCGTTAAATTATGCTCTGGTTGGTAATATAACATATTATATATAATCTCTGGTAAGGTTTTATTGTTAGGTTCCAATAATAATTACTGAATTCTATTTAATAATTTTAATACAGGATATTGAATCAAATACAATAATTAAATATAGATATGAAATTAAAGTTTCAAGTACTTTTGGGAAAAATGAAGTCACTTAAATTTAAGACAAAGGTTTAGATGGATCATGAATGAGATGAAAATTTAAATTTTAAAATTTAAAATAATTATTATTAGGTAAAGTAGATGTGGTCGCGACGGCTGCATTGACCGTCAACATTTGAGGCTAAAAACGGGTAAGTTTAAAATAATGGTTGATTTAATAAATATTTACGAAAATAATTTTTGAATACTATAGTTTTTTTTTTTTTTTTTTTTTGAGGCAGCACTATAGTTTTGAAATCGTCTCCAAGACAATTCATTCACAATATTTTTTAATAATTTGTTATTTTTTGACGGAATGAGTAATTTGTTTAATATAGCAGTTGTGTAGTATTTTTGGTATCTTAAAGTAATGAGCTCGAGAAAATTTTTCTTTTTATTTTTTCTTCTCTTAAGATTAAGAAAAAAAGTAAATCGATATTTAAATAGTAATAATTTTTAGGTTAAAAAACATGTTTGGTTCCTAAACTTACATTAAAGTAATGGTTTAATAATAATTTAGTCATTGCCCCGTGGATGCCAACCGGACAGAATTAAACAAGAAAAAAAAAGAGAAACGAACATGCCTCTAGTCTCCGACTCTCATCGATCTCCCAGTCCTCACCCTTACTATCGACCACTAGCATCATCGTCACCCTTATCAGTCTCTCTCTCTCTCTCTCTAATTTTTTTTTGTTGGTTCTTGGGTTGTTCTTCATCTGCGAGATTTTCGGTGATTTTCGCTCCCCTTGTATATCTCGTCCTCAAATTTCTCAATTTTACAGGTTTTCTCTGAAACTCGTATAGATTTTTTTGTCTGTTGTTTGTTTTTCCCCAATTTTAGTTGAGAATCCTTTAAGCTTCGTACTGCAACAGACTTGTTTAGAAGTTAGGGTATTAGAATTATTATCTGGGTTGCTTGCTCGATGAATTAATTTTGGCTTGAGAAATTAATTTAGACGGATGACATGAAAGTCAAATTTGTTCCGAGACGAGGGAATTTGTTCCGTTTGTCTTTCGGCTTCAGCTGAGGACGACCTCGGTTTGGTCGCACGTCTTGCCAGACACTCATCTCCAGATCTCCGGCAACCGGACGGTGAAGCTGGTCGTCTAATCGTAAGGGTGCAGACTTGGAGATGAGAATCACGAGGGATTGGGAGACAGCTATTCGTTGAAATGTGTTTTTTAACCTAATTTTTATTACACGTAGTGATTATGTAGAAGAAATACATTTATAATTCCTTTTGTAATTTCGATTAATCTTATCAACATTTATAATAACTGGGTGGGCCACTTGCGTATTATTCTTTTATTTATTAAATCGTCGGGTGAAAATTAGATTTCTATATAAATGTTGCGTTGGAGGTCATTTCTCATCAGTCACATGTCAATATCTAATAAGACGAGAACAATGAATCAACGAAAAAATCTATGCGTTGAAGTAACTGTATTTCGAATCTCGCCAAAGAAGTCAAACCAATCTAAGGAATTAGCTGGTCGGGAATCATTTAGAAGACGAGCTGACCTATATCTCCTACATCGGTCGCTTGGGATCTAAGTTGAGTTGAGCTCATAATTTCCATATCAGACGCCTGAGCTAGTAGTTGTGTCGATCAATGGACACTCCTTCAGGAACTGAACTCTAGCACCACTCACGACAACACGTTGCGATTCTCGGACTGTCAGAGAGCCGTTGGAAGCTTGTCAGAAGCCCTACCTACAAATAGGGATTTCCATCTCATTTTTCAACTACACGAAACTATATTCTCTATTGAGTACTTGCCAGCACATCAGCTCGTCCTTTGAGTCAATTATGGCCTAAACCGAACTTCGCAGACCTTGTTAAAATCAACATATTGACACCATGTTTTTTAGAGACAATTTCACATTTTAGTTGACATTTTATGTTTTTTTTTCTAATAATGTTTTTTTAAAAGAGAAAATGACACAAATAATATAGGTTTGAAAGTATTTTCAAAAGTAGGGTAGTGATCAAATAAGTAAGTCGCGTGTAATATCTGCGATTCTAGACGAATGACATGCATTGGATGCGATTTCTATTCAATATTTTTTTTCTTTTAACTTAATTCATAAAACTCAAATGTTCAGTACTAGTTAGCTGGTTAGTCATTAACTATCCTTACTGAGTTTTATTTTGTGTAGCAACATTCTTAATTTTTTTTATTTCAATTTCTTTATGAATTCGTAGCAATCTTTTTTTTTATTTATTATAAAAATATCTCAATTTCAACTTTTCTTTAAAATACTTTTATTCTCCAATATTTTGAATTTTTTTATTATAAAAATATCTTAGTATTATTTAAATTAATTTTTTCTTCTCTATACACCTGTCACCCTATTGTTTTGAAGTAAAAATACCTAATTGTTGCTAGAAGTTTTAAGTATTTTTATTTTCAATTTGTATGTTGTCATTGTGATTTTTTTTGTAAATTATTGTACTGATATATTTGTACTTGATTTATTGAAAAAATATGTTGCATGTGATCTATAATTTTAGATATATATGAAATAGCTAAAATATTAATAAAATAAATAATATTTTATATGTAAAATAAATAAACAAATTACTAGATAAATATATAAATATTTTAAACGGAAATTACATACAGTGTACGCGATTTGCCCTGTCGACTCATCTCCCAACATCAATCACATTTGTGACATATTGATACATAAATCTTATTTATTGTATGCAATTTTTGACTAACACCTAACCTATTTTTCTCAATAGTTTGGATGCCTAACTTAGTTTTGTAACTTTTTATTTAAATTAAATTTATTTTGTCATTACTTTAAATATACGTTAACCCGATATTTTATGCAGGACGGCCCGAGATGATATGGGGTCTTAGGCAAAACTTTAATAGGAGACCTTAATATATAATCTAGATTTTTAACCACAGTCATAATTCTTGTTAATACTTTATTCCAATGATATTTTTTTATTAGTAATTAATTATTGAATAGCTTTCTTAATTTGTAAATCAACCCAAACGTTCATGTTAAATATGTGATCATTACTGGATTCGTGGCTTCTCAGTCGACTACTAACATCTTTTAACTCTTTCATTTTCTAATTCAACTTAGTACCAAATAACTTACCACAAAAACAATAAAATTTATCAAAATTCTTTGAGTAAAATAGCAAATTTGTATCTTTTTTTTGTAGTTAGATAATTTTTTAATACCATGAATATTATAAAAATGTCCAAAATTTTTATCAATTTGGAAAAATTAAATAACCATCTCTAATGAGAAATTTTTCTACCAATAAAATCAATTAATATAGAATCAATATTTTCTCATCTTTCTGTATTATATATATTATAATTAGAATACATCATACATGATATTCAAAGTAAAAATTATATATATATTACAATCAATTTTTCCATTTCTTCTTTTCGTCTCAAACTTTGATATCCATATTCATATTTTTTTGTAGACATACTAATATTCTAAGTAAGCAAATCTAAACAAATATATTAAGATATTGAACAACCAATAATATAAAATTTGTTTTTAAAATAAAAGAATTTGAATGAAAAAACATAGAACTTTAAAGTCATTAGATTAATTTGAGCAAGATTAAATTTCTATTATAACAATTGATAATCACACTTGAGACACGCAGAACATCAAAGATAAAAAGTTGAGACTTAGAGAGCTAATTAGTTTAACCTACCTAATATAAATATTTATGGAGTTTTTTTTAAGAGAAGTCAAAAGATTTTAATTATGGAAAAAAATAAATAAATAAAAAGATAAGGAATATAGAATGTCTCCCAACCTAAACTTAATAGGATTTTAAGGATATTATATTAATGGTTTGAGATTTTTTAAAGAAAATTTAAAGGAAGAAAAAAATTAACAAGTTTTAAATGGCAGCCAATTAAAATGATAGAAATTTATCAACTTATTGATTATGAATTTTTTATTTCCAAGATTATTATATATGTTATTAATTTGTATTTTTTTTCAATATTATAAGAAATAGACTAAAATAAATAGATAAGTATATGTATTATATAAAAAAATAGAGGCGATCGACTCCGTATAGCTTAACTCAGCATTGATTTTATTCTAAATCAAAACAATTTTAGAAAACAGTTTGGAAATTCGTGGTAAGAAAAATATGTATAAAAAATATTATAAAAGATCCCGCTAAAAGACCCCAGGACCACTCCAGCAGGACGACGTCGTTGTTGCCTCGGAACGGAATCAACGCGCTTTGAAAACAAAAATGAAGCGACGTCGTTTTCCGAAAGCAACGCGTATTTGAAATTTGAAATTGAAAGCAATTCAACGAAATCATCTAATACCGAAAGCGGAAGAGGCAATCAGTGTCCGACTCCTGAAACAAACATGGAGTGAAGGAGAAATTACAAATTTACACTTACATTTAATATATATTGATAAAATTAATATAAATTATAATAACTATAATTTATACCTAGAGTAATTAACTTATTAAAAAGTTATAAACTTGAACCGCATAAAGGCAGAAGTTTGGATCCTTGGAAAAAAATGCTAAATTTATTTTGCAATTAAGACTTAGTTATATATATATATATATATATATGAAGTTTAATTAAATCTAAACTTAAGTAATTGAAATTAATATTCTCTATCTAAAGCAAGCATAACTTAGTAGTAATTATCAATTCTCCCTCCCACCTATTGTACTAAAAAAATATTAGAGTTGGTTAGGACATTTCTTTAATTAAAAGGAATTATTTTTTATGAGTATTCATTGCGGGCCTTTATGATTATGTGGTATGATGTTCAATATTTTGTGCCTTTTTTTTTGGTAATTTATTGATTGGTTCATCAATAATTTTTTTTAACTTGATTCAAAATTAGAGTTCAATACAACAAAATCAAAAAATTTAACCTCATAATCATATATGTGTAAAAATAACTTGTTTTCTCTCCAAAATTTGTGCTTGCTAATGATTTTTTCAAAGATCTCAGGTATTAAAAGGATCCATCGCAAAAAAAAAGTCATCTATGAAAATGCAGAGAACAACAAAATCCCACAACTACATTGTTTCCATAACATTATATGCAAATATTTACCTTAGAGAAGTTTTTAATAAAAAATAGTCAAATAAATCACATGTATTTAATTACCCCAATATTTTTCCAACACAAATATATCAAATCATCTACCTCGCGAAGGGGCCAGTTAGAGCCGTGGATTCTGCAGCAGCTGTTTCAGGTTGGCGATTCTTATCACCAGCTAATTCCATGGCCAAGCATTCCTTCAAGTCCACCACAACTTGGCTCATGTTTGGCCTATCTATTGATTTTGAAGACATACAAGAGATTGCTACATCAACTGCTTTCCAAACAGAGTTTACGTTCAAATCTTCTTTCATTTTCGGGTCGATTATTGATCCGATATCACCCTGCGAAAGCAACGGCTCAACCCATTGATAGACGTGAGTTACCTGGTCTCCAATCCTTGTTAAAGCTGGTTTTCCTGTTATGATCTCCAAAAGAATCACTCCAAATCCATAAACGTCACTCTTCCCGTTTAATCTGTATGTGGTGTAGTATCTGCCAGCAAGAAAATGAGTTTCATTCTCAAAGTAGTGCAATGTAGAGGTCTCAATTGAGTGAGTCCTCACTAACACTATTATTTTAATATTGGTGAGATATGTTGATCGAACCGAGTGATGATTTGGCACAAAAAGTAAGCTAGCTGAATGTTGGATAAAATAAAGCTAAACGAACCAAAAAATTTGATTGGGCAAAAGGGTGGAATACGTTTTAAACCAAATTGTTTAGCCCGCTCAACGTTATTTTATCTAACAAGTTTACTCTTAGATCACAAAATGTCAAATCATGACTTGTTAGTTCACATCAACATTCGACAAAAACTTGTTAGATCAAAATCAAAAGCATTGAGATATAATCAAAATTTTCTAAAGTTCGGAGATTAAATAGATACGACGATAAAATTTATAATTTAACAATATACTTACTCTGGGTCAATGTAACCATGGGTGCCAACTACATTGGTGGCTGTCACATGAGTGGCGCCATTTTCAGCAGGAAAAGTTCTTGACAGCCCAAAATCGGACACTTTTGCTCGAAAATCGTTGTCCAATAAGATGTTTGAAGATTTTACATCTCTATGTATAATTGCTGGTTTGATACCGTGGTGAAGGTACTCAAATCCTACATGTTTAAGATGTCTAACTTCAGTCAAATTGAAATAAAGGAATTAAAAATAGAGTGCGATGACATTATGTCATAGAGTGCATCCTGATCCTGTCCCGACCTGTTGTCATGCCTAGTGATATGATTGTGTAAAATTTCTAAAAGAATAGATAGTACTACAAACCATGTGCTGAATCCAAGGCTATATGGAGTCTATCTTCCCATTTCAAAACCTTTGATCTGTCACCTACATCCATATCAAAACTAAAGGTTTAAGAAGAATTTTCCAAAAGTCGAAGACAGAACAAAAACGAAATCATTATCAATCGAGATGCTCGTTATTTTCATTTCAAATATCAAATTCTAACAACTTTATTAGAATGATACCATACTTGAAATGAGAGATCCCAAGTTCCCTCTTCCCATGTATTCGTAGATGAGTCCTTTATTTGTTGATTCATCACAATATCCAACCAGGGCAGTCAAATTTCTGTGATGAACCCTTATGAGAAGGTCAACCTGAAAATATGAGTTTTACAGGAAGTAAATTCAAATATCTCGAAATGAACTTCCTCCATGTTTGATAATGGCTCTTTTAGAAGTTCCATACCTCTGCCTGAAACTGATCATAACCTTGAGCTGATTGAGGCGAAAGCATCTTAACGGCTACTTCGGTGCCATCGATCTGGCCATAGTAAACTTTTCCGAAGCCACCGACTCCAAGCAGCCGCTCGAAATTGTTTGTAATTCTCAAGATATCGGAATATGAATAAGATCTTCTGGTTGAGCCCCATTGTTTTGCTTCTCCAAACAGAACTCCTAAGAAAATCAAAGATTCAGTTTATCCTGATTTGGATTCATTTTGAACTAAAATGATTATGCATTTTGGTTTTACCTTGTTTTCTCTGTTTAGTCTTGATCCAGAAGATAGCACCTGAAATTAAGAGTGACAGCAGAAGAAATCCACCAACTGATGCTGCTACAGGAATAACTATGTTGCTTTTTTTCTTCTTTTCAGTTGTAGCTGAGATGAACAGGTTTGGATTTTCACCATAGCTATCAAAAGAAAATTTGAAAAACAAGAATGGGAATATTAGCCTCATATGAAACCTTAAACATTGAGTTTTCAGTTGGATTTACATTATAATTAGAGAAATTACCAAACACATGTCCAGTAAAGAAAAAAGGAACCTAAATGACCCTACATTGGTACTTTATGTTTCTTTATTATTATTATTATTATTATTATTTTAATTTGTGGATTATAATAGATATCATACCTTAATGATAAAGAGCCATCAATGAACATCTCAATAAGTTGGGAAGGAATAAGTCCTGAAAGGTTGTTTCTCTCTAAATTTCTGCAA
Organism: Momordica charantia; assembly: GCF_001995035.1. The sequence continues at coordinate 72,069 of NW_019104537.1, read as the reverse complement.
TAAAAAGATCCAAACTTAGAACAACTATAAAAAATGAGGTTTAAAAATGATTTCAAACTATATGCAAGTCACTTACAAGACTCTCAATGATGGCAATTGAGTGAGAAATTCAGGCACTGTTCCACTTAAGCTATTATTTGATAAATCCCTTAAACCGATAGAGAGAGAAAATCATGTGAATGTTTTGATCAATTGTCTTATGACTTTATTGGTTATGAGAAACTGATAAATGATAATCAGATGCTTACAAAGTCTCTAGCAATTCGAGCTTTGCTAAATCTTCAACTATTTCCCCTGTGAGTCCACTGGAGGATAAATCCCTGTTGCAAGTTCAGTCAATTCAGAGAGTGTTATGCAATGGAAACCGAAAGTCGAGGTACAGGTGAAGATCGGAAGGAAGCCACTGGGTTGCGATGGGCTCGGCCCCGACCCGGGGCTCGGCCCCGACCCGTGGCACGGCCCACGGCCCTCCAGCGGCCCTTCGTCTTCGATCCACGGTTTCGCCCAGGCCCGCCAAAGAAATTAGGGTTAGCTACCTATGGAATGTTCTGGAACAACCTGGCGACTATAAGTAGCGATCCAGCCTTAGAGGTAAGGGCATCTAAAACTAGCTACATTTCACATTATCCTCCTGCTAACTTAAGCATCGGAGCCCGTGTGACTAGTGTCGCACCGGTTTAGCTCATCTGGTTTTGCAGGTACTAGTCCCGGATCAACAAGTTTGGTAGGTGCGAGGAGGAGAACCGGAGGACCGAAAT
>NW_019104537.1:47714-67017 GCF_001995035.1 Momordica charantia | reverse complement strand
CGACCCGGGGCTCGGTCCCGACCCGTGGCACGGCCCACGGCCCTCCAGCGGCCCTTCATCTTCGATCCACGGTTTCGCCCAGGCCCGCCAACGAAATTAGGGTTAGCTACCTATGGAATGTTCTGGAACAACCTGRCGACTATAAGTAGCGATSCAGCCTTAGAGGTAAGGGCATCTAAAACTAGCTACATTTYACATTATCCTCCTGCTAACTTAAGCATCGGAGCCCGTGTGACTAGTGTCGCACCGGTTTAGCTCATCTGGTTTTGCAGGTACTAGTCCCGGATCAACAAGTTTGGTAGGTGCGAGGAGGAGAACCGGAGGATCGAAATCCACGCATCAACATATAATTGTAAAATCACTTTTGGCATTGTAAAATCAATTATCCGATCTCTTTTTTCAACCAAAGACACCTGAGAAACTTACAAGGAAGTGATTCTGGGAGGTACAGAATCCACAAAGCTACAATTGACTCCTCGCCAAATGAACTCTCTAGGCGCACACGGATCCCCCTGCCAATTTCTCCCAACTCCATACGCTGCCTTGACACTCGAAATGCCCTCAACTAAAACAATTTCAAAATTGTTACAACTTCTTCAGATCCTGCGCATAACATTTCAAATTAAAATCGCCGCTTACCATCTCGCTCGTCCGTGGGCGATTGGGAGAAATCAATGACTCTGTAAATTTCAACGGCGTTGAGGAACGGCGGGAGAGTGGAATCGGGGGTTTTAACGAGGGAAAAATCGTAAGTTCCGCCGGTCAATGGCGCGGTGCTGTAAGAGACGATTCCTTCTAAGTAAGGTGGAGAAATCAATCCGTTGGTCCAGGGTTTACCATTGAGCAATACCTGGAACGCTCTGGACTGGTTGGGTTGCAGCTTCTGGATCTCGGCGAAGTACAAGAAGACGAAGAACTGCGTGGTGTCGTCCGGCGGAGAGAAGTTGAACTCCATCGGAGCGGAGGCGTTTATGGGCGTCGCCGCCGAGGTCATCACCGGCGGCGCGGGAAGAAAGGAGAGCGGATCGTTGGCGTATACGGCCTCGGTTGTGGCTATTGTAGTCCATGCTGGGAGTTGGATCATCGCGTACCATATTCGATCGTAAGCGTCGTCTTTGTACCTTCACAAACAAGAAACGAAACCAACCAAATATACTTATCGCTGGATCCTCGCACTCTTATATTAAATCATAGATGAATAAATCACGACCCAATCCAAAACTTAAATTAATAGATTTAGTAAATTTAACGCGACTGACCTATAAGATAAGTTGGTGGCGGAGCCCACGTCGAGGCGTAAGAAAGTGGCGAGCGACCCCGATCTAGTCTCGTAGATGGAGTTGGGCAACGGGCGCAGCTCCAGAGCGGAGATGAACGGCGTTCCGGCGCCGGTGTCGACAAGGCAAACTTGCACACTACTCGACGAAACGACGTGAATGATCTCCAGATGCTCTGTTGTATTCACCGCGTCAAAATTAACGGAAGTCCAGAAGTTGGGTCCAAAGTGTAGGTCGAAGCTGGGGAGCCGCATCTGGCCATCGTAGTCGCCGTACAGAAAGCTGGCTCGGATTAGGTACTTGGTGCCGGATTTGACTCTCACTTTGTAGCAATTTCTAGTCCCGTGGGGAAAACTTCTTAGATTCCGTAGCTGATGTTTTAGAGTGGTGCTTATGTAGAAGGAGGATATGTTGTGGGTTTCACCGGTGTCTATGAACGCCGCGTCGGAGTCGTAGTTTATGCCGGTGTGCGGCTCTATGTACGTTTTGTTCGCCGGAATGCCGCAGTCCAAACTGATGAAACCTGTGAACTCCAAAACCAAAATTAAAAATGACATTACTCAGTAAATAACACATTTGTTATTAGTATGTATATTTTTTTAAAATTAAAGCGTTCATGCAAGTAAAGTTTAAGCTTGAGAATGTTAAGAAACTATAGTCTAAGTTTAAGTGTAGCACACAAACCCATCCTACAAACATGAGTTCGACATGTTAGACTAAATCTACCAAAATCCAAACATCGATCTCATTTCAAACGTCTTTAAGCAAGGTGAGCTAAATTAATCCAATAAATACAAACTCTACAAATACATTGGATAAACATGAACATTATCATAAACCAAAATTTTAAACTCACGTCTGAAACCTCAAACAATATACATGGGTGTGTACAAGAAAGAAGTAAAAATTTGTCATTGATACATGAAAAGTAATTTTTATAATATATTAGGTAAAATTAATTCAATATATCTTTTAAAAAATACCTTGATAAAGTTCTTAATTACTAGAAACAAATATTTTAGATGAGGAAGATTTACAATAGTATGATATAGTAAATCTGGCCTAAAGCAATTCAAGCAACCACAAAAATTGGAGAAAAGAAAAAGAAAATATGATTAGGTTTAATTAATTACCTGAAGGATTCTGCGCAGAGATCAAATGGAGGAGAGCAGAGAGAAGAGCGAGGAGGAATTTGAGGGCCATGGTCGACGGGCGCAAAATGAAGCTCTAACAAAATTACGTCTCTTACTCTTACGCTTTATTTATAATTTAAATTAAGTGATTAGTTGACTCTGACTTTGAGAAATTTGGTCGCCATTTTCTAAAAATATAACAATTTCTTGCAAAATGGTGAGAAGATAAATATATTTTTATACTTAGAGTTTTGCTTGGTGCCTGTTTCTCGGTGAGATATCAGGAGTCTGGTTGTTGTACTATATATATATATATGTGTGGGTATACTATATTATAAGATGGGGAGGATCAAATTATAGGGTTTATTTATGTTTGGAACGAAGATACATGATGAGGTGCATTTAATTATTTATTCTACGATGAACATATTGCTATCACAAAGTTCGATGGTAATTCAATTTTCATCCCTATAATTATCTATACTATATATAAATGAGGCTATGGAGGAGAATCTTTGCCTTCCATTTTTGCCCTCCAATTTTCAAACCTTTAATTCCATGTGCATATTGCACGTGATAGTTACTAGTTTAACTAAAAAAATAAATCTTAAAAGTATGAAATCATGCATATATGTAACATTAATAAATTTAGATTAAATTACAAGTTTAGTCTCTCAACTTTTCAAGCCTTGTGCATAATGGATTCCTGATCTATTAGATACTTTTAAGAAAAAAAAATTACAGATCTTTTATTAAACATAAAATTGAATGTTTCGTCTAATATAAGACTTGACCTTTCATTTTTTGTGTCCAATATATCACTTAAATTAAAATTAATTAGAAACTTATTAGACAAGAGGTCTATTAAATATATTTTTTAAGTCAAATACTTATTAAATGCAATCACAAAAGTTTATAGACAAAATTTGTAATTTAATCACAAGTAATTTTAGTGCATTTATATCTTTATGGGGTGTAACTCCAAACTTACTCTTATATTTTTTAAAAAAAATTTTTAATACAATATATGGAAATGAGAATTCGAACTCACGATCTTTTAGTCAAATACAAATACCTTAACTCGCTGGGAGCTAAGCAAAGGTGGGTATCTGTTAAAAGGAAAATTACCTTCTAATGAAGATAAATTATAAGGTAAAGTAGAAATTTAGTATGTAATATTATAATCCTAAAATTAGTGGCAAATTATATCTTTTAGAAAAATAGCCCTAAAGTCACTGCGCCTAGAAGTTGAGATATGGAGCCAAACACGCAGAAAACGGCGACGTTCTATAATTGACTCTGCTTTGCCGACGTCGGGGATTGCCTGCTGGAATATTTGTAGAATTAATTTTGTGGTATAATAATAATAATTAATATTATTATTTTTTGAAATATATTTTTGTGGTATAATTATTGGAGCAATATGAATGAGAAATTTTTTCTTATGATTGATGTATATGACAAAAAGCCAAGTTGGCAAGCAGCATAGACGCAATACATGACATTGGCGCATCCATACAACCTCATAATAGAGACCTATCAAGTCCTCTACTAAAGTCAAAGTCCACTCTTATTATCTTTTCTTCTTAATTATTAAAATATATATATATATATATTTAGACGAACGTAGAATGTAATTTTGTCTTAACCACCATTAAAATTATGGAAAATAGAGATTTTTATGAAAATTAAGGAAAAAACTGAGCTTACATGTTCCTGTAATAAAAAGACAAGTGTTGGCTATTTTTTTAATTTATTAAAATCTATAATCTTATCAAAATCTCTTCTAGTTTATTTTTTTTAAGTGTTTGACTATTGTTCCCATTTTTTTACTCTCTCCCTACATCTTCTCACCTCTTTTTTTCTCTTTTATTTGTCTCCATTTATTTTTCTCAATTTATGCAAACAGTGTAACGTCATTCTTTTCTCTCTTCTTCGTCTTTTTTTTTCTAAATCAATGCAACTTAAACTTATAGGCATCTCCACAATTTAAAAGTATACATATATATAGCTTTTTAATTTTCATAGTTTCAAATGATTGTCCAGAAGACATTTAACATTATATCGTTTTTTCTTATCTTCTACAGTTTTTTATTTGTAGCCATTTTTACAAAATGATGTAATTGCAGAAACTTTGGGACCATTAAACATACCACATATTTGTGTACCTTTAGTTAATTTGGAACAAATGAGAAAAAAGGGAGAAGAAAAAAGAAATTATATATGTGTGTACCTTTAAATTATGGGGATGTATTTTATAAACTTAAATTTTTTTCAAAAAATATTGAGTTGTCAATTTTTTAATCGTGACGAGGAGCTAAGGATTTTTCAAAAAAATAATAATAATTCAAACATTAAAAAATATTATTAAATTAATATATTTTGCACAGATTTTAATAGAAAGCAGCTCAATGATCATTTAAAATCACTTTTCAAATTAAAATGTTGATTCTGAAACTTTAAAGCCACAGATATACACCAAATCCAAACCTAGTTCAATGACGAAGTAGAACATACCTCAAGTTCAAACCTCATAATTTGTTTTAATTAAAATCTAGTCATATTTTAATTACTTTACTAAACTTACATCAATCAAACCCGACCAATAAAATTTATAAATTCATCTACGAGACCAAATTCCAAACTACCATTATTACATGCAATCATAATTTTAACACTTTTCAAAAACCAAAAGGGCCGGGGGATTCTTTATTTCTTTTAATTATTATTATTTTTTTGGTAATGGAGTACTTAAAAAGAAACGCCGTCGTTCAACCGTGTTCTTTCCATTTTCAAACAGTGCTTCAATTGTTCCACCACTTGGGCCATCGCCGGCCGATCATCGGAGTTTTCAGCGACGCAAGCCACCGCAATTTTTAGTGCCTCCTCGACCGAAGAGATCTCAAACTCTCCTTCTAACTTTGGATCAACGATGCTTCTAACTTCACCGTTATAAAACATGGAGTTGACCCAATGGGTTAAAAGACCATCATCGGATTCACTCTCACCTATTTGATATACTAGTCTTCCTGTAATTATTTCCATCAGAACGACTCCAAAGCCATACACGTCACTCTTTATTGTCACCCGACCTGTAACATGAGGTGGAAAAAAGTTAAATTACAACTTTGGTCACTCTACTTTACTACGTAATGGAAACGTATAAATTTAAGAGTAAGCTATGTTAGAAGTAAAAACAAGTGTAAATACGTGTCCCACTCTCATGGTGACATGTATGTTCGAGCCCCAACTCGATCCTACCAAGACGAAGATGCAGTGACCAATGTTTGTTTAGGAGTAGAGCTTGGACTCAACTATGACCGACAGAAAATTTAGTGGAACTTTAGTTTCTCTCTAGTAGAAGGATTGCATTATTCCAATGTTCCTTTTATAGTATAATATCATCTTTATTTAAAGGTACAATCTTTTTGCATTCAATTTTAGCTCGTCTCGACACTAACTCAAATTAAATACTAACTTAAACTATAGAGGGTACGTGATCGAACATCAAATGCAAGGTTACGCCAAAGTCTTCCTCGAATTGCCTCGTAACGTGTCACCTCTCTACTAGCAAGAAACCCACATCAATAACACCACTTTCGAACAAACCAATCAGCTAGAGTTCTATAATCTATGATTTTACGGAATTTAAAAACAAAATTTGTACATATTCAAGTTTGTCCTGAATCTATCAAACTCTATTAACTTTTGTTGAAACTTTACTAACGATTAAATTTTTAATTAACATTACGAGCTTCAATCGAGCTAGTTTCAATAATAGTTCTAAAAATTTCACGTCTAAAAATTTCACGTCTTAACATTTTACAAGATGTTATGAATGACTAATCTTAACATAACTCAACTAGTTGTACCTATATCTCCAATCAAAAGTTTGTGAATTTAAATCTCACCCATAAAAAAACTATTTAAAACATGTCTAGTAACAAAATTGGTTAACGTCAATTAAAGACAAACTTTTTTTTAAATGCTAAATTACAAGTTTAACCTTTAAACTTTCAAAGTTGTGTTTAATAGACTCATGCGCGAACCTTAAAAGTGTCTAATTTTGTGTCTAATAGATCCTCAACATTTTTCAAAAGTTTCAACTATATTATATACACTTTGAGTTCCATTACACATAAAATTGATAAAAATTAATTTAAAAAATCATTGGATACGAATTAATTAGGTTAATAATGCAACGATTTAAAAGTTGTAAACAAATAATAAAATTGCTGTGTTTTTAAGTCTTACTGAGGGTCGGCATATCCAACGGTGCCTGCAATAATACCAACGGAGACATGAGAGTCGCCGTCATCGACCGGAAGAGCGACGGCCAAACCAAACCCAGAAAGCTTGGCCTCAAAATTTTCATTTAACAGAATGTTTAAACCGTTGAAATCTCTGTGAATGATCGGCGGCCGGCGGCTCGCAACCGTCGTGCAGATAATCCAAAGCTTTGGCCATATCAATGGCGATTCCAAGTCTACGTTCCCATGTCAAATTGCTTGAAACATTTCCTACCATATATACACATGCGTAAGGAGAGTCATTTTGGATTAAGGGTGATTCTTAGAATGTAAAGTGATTCTTTTGAAAAATGATCATGAATCAATTTGATTATTATAAGACTAATATTTGTTTATTATACCAAACACTCTAAAAAGAGTTCTGAAGTTATTTTAGCAGGGTCAAAATTACTATTATAAAATTATATTTCCGGATAAAATATTACTGACGTGAGCTTACAGGTTGAAAAAAAAAAACTTCTAAATTGAAACTAATACTAATTAAAATAATATTAGAATTATCGATATGTTGAATGTTTTTTAAATAAAACATATCTGTTTCTTCAATTTCTCCGGTGGCCCACTGAGACAAATAGTGAGGGAAAAGAAATATAAAAAAATTTTGGGAAGCTAACTATGTTAAAACAAAACAAGATAATAATCATTAATAAATAACAACTTTGTCCTCGTCACAATTAAATATTTGACAATTAAAAGAGATAAATATAAAAAACATAAATTTCTTTTAAAAATGATGAACTGTCAAATATTTAACGRTGATAAAAGAATAGTATTCTCCAAAATAATATATCTTAATAAAAAATTAAAGGKAAGGATAGGTAATTTTTTTTTACAGGAATTATGATAGGTAAATTATATGTATTTTGCCCTAATATATAAAGTAATTATTTGGTTATATATACATTATTATTTTTTAAATTCGTTGTATTTTTTATGATTTACTATTCAACCATGATATTTATATTAGTTTATCGTGTAGTTATTTATTGTTTTTCTCTTTAGTTGTATAACCTTTCAAAATTTCAAAATCAAAACCTTTTGTTGTGGGGTGAATTTTTTATTTCTATTTATACGTATCATATTTTTTTAATCATGATTGTTTAATAAACAGTGTTAAATAATTTTTTTTTCAATATAACATCTTTTTAGTAATTTAGGATCATAGAATCACTTTTAAAATCAAATATTAATCATTCAAAATCACTTTTAATTACATTAAAATAATTATATAAAAAATCATTTTTACAAAATCAATGGTAATTAAAACGTATTTAGTCAAAGTGATTTAATTATAACCACTGTTTAAAATAATTAATAATTATTTTGAACAATTACTATTATTTACCAAAAGCGATTTTAGATTATTCACAAATTAATGAAAAGCGCAATGTTAATAGCGTAAGAATTAAAAATTAAAGAAAAAAAATGTTAGAAAAGAGGGATGTGATAAAAATTTAAGATGGAGAAAATTTCTAGAAATATGAAAAAGTTAATTGAGACAGAAAAAAAAATGATAAAAAATTTGAAAATGTGCTCTTAACTTTTTCGAACCTGTAAGATTCTTCTTCAAGTCTCCATTGGCCATGTACTCAAAAACAAGTGCTAGTTTCGTGGATTCGTTGCAATATCCAACCACATTTATCAAGTTCTTGTGATGAACTCTGCTGAGATAATTCACCTGAAACAACTCCCAAATTTCGAATTTCAATCAGTTTTTACCGCTCAAAGTTTTGAGAATAAGATTTATCATTATTTTTTTAGATACAATTGGGATTATTAGGGAATAAAATTTTAATAAGTTATAGCAGAAATTTCAATTTTCCTCCCTTCTTAATATCTTCTAAATTTATATCATAATCACATTTAACATCAATCTAAAAACTATTATAATTTTAAATTTAAAAATTTAAACCACATAGATTATGATGAAAAAAAAATTAAACGAGTAGAGTAAAATTAATTTACATGCCTCGGTTTGGAATCCTGGATGAACATTACGATTGCGATTGCAATACATCTTCACGGCGACCGGAGCGTCGTCCAGGTGGCCGTGGAAGACGGTTCCAAATCCTCCTCTGCCGATGACTCGCCGGAAGTCATGGGTCATCTTCACGATCTGGGGATGTGAAAAACGGCGCCGTTTGACCTCCACCGGAACCAGCCGAGAATTTTGGGCAAGTTTCCGGCGAGATTTAATAATCCAGAACAGAGCCACTGCAATTAACAGAAACAAACCCACCAAGGATGCTAACACTGGAATCACAACCTCCTCCTTCCTCATCTCTGCTTGTAAAAAGTAATCGCCGCCGGTGACTAAATCACTGATCTTTGGGTTCTTTTTTCCGGCAAGTTTACCGGAGAAATAGTCAGTGAAAGGGGTTTGATTTGGATCTAAGTTATAAGGAAGATTTGCTTTGGGTTTTCTCTGAAATTCCGTAGGCGACGGTGTGGTCAAATAAACGGAGAGGACCAACCACGAGCCGACCGACCCGAAGACTTGGAAAACCTGCGATGCATTTAACCCAAAATGTAAAGGAAAAATAAAAATAAAAATGCTCAAACTATCTTGGAATTCTTGTTTAATTAATAATGTACTTGGACTGTAGATGTTACGGCCCCATGGGGTAAAATATTGACCGACATATCGACATATCGACGTGTTGACTCCATCGACATATTCATTTTTCTACTTTGTGGAACATATACACATATGTTGTCTTATAGTCACATGTGAATTGCAATTTTTTTCTTTCAAATTTTGATTTCTAGTCTAGATTTGTTTGGTTCTCTTCTTATTTGAAATAATTTTTGGGACTTCAATGAGAATTTCTCATTGATATCCACATTTCAAAATTTGGTTATGTATGAGTGAGAAAAGAATATGTCACCATGTGATCACTCTCACCTTAGGTAGACCAAATTGGGTACATCGAGCGAATTAAACTCACTTCTAGACTACCTAGCGAAAAAATCAAGTCAATATTGACTTTGATGGGCAGATCATGACATTGAGGTAAATTTTGTCGACTGTCAGGTATGAGGCACCAAAGTGATAGGACAATACTTCCCAATATCCCACAATGCAAAAGACAAGATTCATTCCTCACATAGGTACCAGCTCTCGACACGAGCTCAAGTTAAGTACTAACTTTAACTTAAGCTTTAGAGTGTACATGTGGCCAAGCACCATCGGTGCAAGATTTTATTTGCGTGCCATCAATTCGTCTACTCAAACCATATAATAATTGAGTATTTTTAAACATGGTAAAAGTTTGAAATTTTACAGAAAAAAATAGCATAGATTAAATAACTCAAATTTCAATTTTAGTTTAATTAAAAAAAAAAGTTAAAAGAGTTGGATCTAATTATATGATTTGAGCTTAATTCAATTTCCTTTTTCATATTTTTAAGAGACTCATTTTAGTTTGTTTCAAAAAAAAAAAAGGAAAAAGGAAAAAAGAAGAAGAAAGAGAAAACTCATTTTAGTTTTTATGGGTTGGTTAAATTTTTCAAAAAAATGTCTCTATTATCTTCTCTTACTTTACTTTGTTGCAAAAGTTATATATTTTAGACTTAACATTTGGGAGTTATTTCTTTATTTTTTTTTCTTTCCTTTCACCAATAATGAGGACTTGAGAGTTGGGTTAATATATGAACTTATGAAATAAAATAATTAAACAAACATAGAAAAATACTTTAAAAAACAAATAAAATTAGTTTGGATGATTTCACAAGTGTTGGTTGATTATTAATTTAATTTTGATTACTTGGATCAGTTTCACTCATCTAATTTAGTGGTCGATTTCAATAGATTTTTAACTTCGCATTTCTATTTTAAAAATTCAGTTTTTTTTTTTTATCAAAGGTAAAAAACAAATAACACAGATTCATGAGAAAATGTTTTCACTTTAAAAATTTAATAAAATTTAAAACTTTCTGAAAATAAAATGCAAAACAAAGGGATAATTGGTTTTAAAGCAATTTGTAGTTTTTTATCCAATAGTTAAGTTAATTGATCAAAATTAGAATAATTATAATAGGATGGAGTGGGTAATTGGTTCTCTCAACCGACATGTCGTACTGTATGTAGTGCTTTGCTTCCTCGCTCTCCCTCATCTGTCGTCGACTCGTCGGGAAACCAAGAAAAAGGGCGAACCGCTCCTCACTCAGGGCGGAGGGAATCGGTGCTTCCTGATGTGTTAATCCCACACTTTCTGGCCGGAGTAGTGAAAATTTTACTTTATGGCAACTCCACCGCCACCGGCGGCCCCGCCGGGGATCGCGAATTTTGAGGGGGGACCGCCGCCGGCAGCGCCTCAGCCTCCAGGCACGGACATGACCGGAATTTGCTTCAGAGACCAGCTCTGGCTCAATACTTACCCTCTTGATCGCAATTTGGTTTTTGATTACTTCGCCTTGTCCCCTTTCTACGACTGGACTTGTAACAACGAACAACTCAGAATGCGCTCCATTCACCCCCTTGATCTCTCTCAACTTTCGTATGATTTCTGATCTTCTAATTTCTGTTTCTGTGAGAAGTAGGATGCATTTTCCGTGTAATTCTATAGGATAATCCAACCACGTTCTTGATTTATTCTTGATCAAGTGAGATTGCCAAAAAAATTGGAACTGGGATTCTTGAGACATTGTTAATTGCTTATTACAAGTGTTGTTAATTGTAACCCTAGGTTAATTTTCATTTAGTCATTATCATGATGGTGATGTTCTGTTCTACAGAAAAATGACAGGTACAGAGTACATGCTGAATGAAGTTATGGAGCCTCACCTTTTCGTTTTCCGAAAGCAAAAGAGGGATGGCCCTGAGAAAGTCACACCAATGCTGACTTACTATATCTTGGATGGTTCAATTTACCAGGCGCCTCAGCTTTGCAATGTTTTTGCTGCCCGAGTTGTGAGATTGTCATACTTATCTTTCTTGTCAATGCCATTTTTTTTCTTTGTGGAGCAATCTTAGCTTGTTTCTTGATAATTGATGCATATGGATCAGGTTCGTAGTATGGGAAATATCTCTTGAACTGGAAACTTAATTGTTGTTCTAATTTGTGATATTGTAGATTATCTTACATTTATCATCTTAAATGTTAGTTTTCTTTTTGACCCTTTGAAATTTACGTGGAATTTGTTTTAAATTGTTGGGCTATTCTGTTTCTTTCTTTGCTGAAACTTATGTTGAGTTTTCGTTAAACCACAGAGCCGGGCGCTATATTACATATCGAAGGCCTTTACCACTGCTTCCTCAAAGTTGGAGAAGATCGGATATGGTATCCAGTTATTGATGATATGTTTTCTGCTATTATTGTTTTATGCTATTAGTAAGAGATGATCATTCGCCAATGATTTAATGTGCTCACGGTTTTGCAATCTTAACTTGGATCATGTTTTCAATTTTTGTTAAATCATACTAATCTTATCCGCTATTTGTCTTTTTTATTGTTGCCAACGAAGAATTGGAGACTCCTTGCCATGGTGGTTGACAACAATTTTACTCCCAAAAAACATGAAAGATGAACTCTATTATGGCTTTTCAGGATAGTTGATGCTTATGTTGCCCAATAGGCTTTATGAAAGTTCTTTTGAATTTAAGCTTCAGGTTCAGAAACCAATTTTTGGGTCTTATATGCAATAATTCATTCCGATAAAACTCTAGATAAATACAGTGCATGTCATTGCCCAATTGCTTAATTGTCTGATGATCTTTGAACTTTGTTCTTTCAGCTGGCAGCTACATTTTTATTAACTGTTTTCTAATTTCTGGTTCAGTTGATTCTGAAAATGAGAGTGAAGAAGTCAAACCTGGAAAAGAGACCATAAACTTTAAGGAAGTAAAGCGAGTTGATCATATTCTTGCATCATTACAGCGCAAGGTAACTAAAATATCTCGATTCACGAAGTATATGTCCTCAATTGACACATTAGTACTGCATGAGATTCACCCTTCTTATAAAAGATAACCATATTGTGTTTGTGTATGCAAACGGTTAATTTATCAAATGTTCAGCATGAAGAAAAATTGGTGAGAATTTGAATGCAGTCTTTCTTTTAGCCATAATCACCTGAAGAAAATTCTGAGGTTTTTTTGATAACTGTTTTGAAAAAAAAAAATTCATGTTTGGAAGCCTCAAGTCTTTATTCTTAATATCATTCCATATCTAATCTAACTACTCATAATCCTACTTAAGTGACTCACTCTAGATGGAGAACAAATAATTTAGGCTTCATATGCATCCTGAGAAGACCCGAGCCAACAAAATCACATAAATTGAATCTGTTATTAATTGAAATTAATACAATTAAACTTCTAAAAAAATTAAATTACCTTAGGAGATAAGTTGTCTAAAGTGTATCGCAAATGACTTGTTTTACATGCATATTTATGATTTATATTTTGTATCAAGACTTAGCTGATCATGTTCTTGTATATTTTACATCTTTAATTCATTGGCTAAAGAACGTCATTTAGAGGCAAATCTTCTTGTTAAAAACTGCAGCTGCCACCTGCTCCACCACCCCCACCATTTCCTGAAGGATATGTTCCTGCTCCCACAGCAGAGGTAGAAAAAGGCCCTGAAAACCAGCCAGCAGAATTGCAACAGCCTTCAGCAGATCCCATTATTGATCAGGGCCCAGCTAAAAGGATGAAATTTTGAAGAGTTTACGCTACGTTGTTGTTTATCCGAGTTGAGAAATATATTTAAGCCTGGAATCGAACTTTAACCCAGAGCCGAGCAAGTTTCTGGATTATTGAAACCAGGAGACAGAAACCAAAGTCTGAGGAAGGAGAATCATTTCAAACATGAGTCCTCCCCTCAAGGTTAGTAGATAAGATACCTTGTATTTTAGCAACTTTATATACAATACTTAGCTGGTTAGCTGATGAATTTATTGTTTTTGCATTAACTTGTGCTACATGACTGTCAATATACGCATGATTTTCTGGTTTTGATAGCTACAACTGATACACGTACACCATTTCTTTATTGCGAGTCTTTATCATTGATATTGAACTCGGTCGAACCATGTCCTGTGGCTGTCTTTGGCAATATTTTGATAACTTGGGAAGATGGACATGGTGTTTTTTAATTGAACATGGGAATATGTTTCGGCAAATGCTTTGATTCTGAGAGAAAAACATGGAAGCATCACTACTGGGGGTAGAAACCAAAAAAATGAAGTCCAAAGCCTAGCTTGTGTAGCCTACGTTTAGATTGTGTGAAAGAATGAATTACAGAGAGTTATATTCATGTGGTTCGAAGTTTTAGAGTTTGTATGAGTTTGGCTTCAGATGTCGAACTCATGTTTGTCTCGTTGTTGGATGGATTTAATTATTATATTTTAAGCAACCAAGGTGTTTGATTGAAAGAATGATGAGAAAAACGGGTCATCCACTGAGAAAACACGTTACAGAATTTGACAGCTTCAGAAGAAAGCACTGCTGTACCAAAGCAGCTGGCGGAAGGAGAGGAACAGTGGTGAGCTCATCTGTTGTTTTTTCTTGTGTCATGTCGTAATCACAAATTACAGAAATTTGCGTTTTTTTCTTTTTTTTGCTAGATTAATAAAAAAAGAAAAAAAACATTCCTGAATTTTGCCTTGTTTGTAAAATACTTCTGTTCTTTTAAAAATTTCAATCATACCCTTGGGCTTCATAAAGTTTAAAGTACGCCATTGTTAAAACATTCGGCTTGATGAAGAGTGGACGTGAATGTGATTGGTTAACGAGGAAATGATTATGTGAGATTTCTAATTAAGAATGAAACACCATCATTTAAAAAAGAAAAAAAAAAATCGCTTGACATCATTTCCTTCTTCCGGTATGTTCCTCCTTTCGTGGTTCGAACATTGCTCATCCCTTGTGTTCTCTCCCGTGAAGTCATAAATCCGAATCTTGGCAGTTCACTATATCCCTTTTCAAATCGCCACGGCATAATTGACATTCTTGTTTACTCTTATCTGGTTGAAGAACTATAGAGAGCTGTGGTTGGTTGTTGACCAACGGAAAGCATGGGAGAAATAAAGATGCACTATAACTATCCAAGAAGACCGTCGAAACTGGAACTCGGCAAAATAGTCCCGTAATTTTAGATCGATAAGGGCGAAAGGTAAGGTGTTTTCGATTTCAAAGTAGTATTTGCTTTCGAAAGTCTTCATTTCCGTATCGAAGCAAACTCTCCAAATTTATAATCCTTCCTTAATTACTATTTTTGTTAAAAGAAAATCCTTAATTCCTAAATTCTTCTATGTTAACTATCATTTATTATTAACAGTCATTTTTTTTTTTGAGGGAATTTTTGAAATTTTTGAAACACGAAAGGTATTATTGAAACTTAAAAAATGATATGGTTCTTTTTTAAACAAATGTCAAAGTTCAAGGATATTTTACGTTTAAGCTAAATTTTTAACCGCTTAAGCAAAAGATGTGGATTGGTCAAGTACAAAGAAGATATGCACAAAGAGAAAAAAATGTGTCGCTCAAGTAAGTAGAATCTGCGGTAAATTTTCAAGGCAAGCATGTACCTACCTGCATATAGAGTGTTCATGTATTTATTGGTTTTGACGTGTGGGATCCACTCAATAGTCACTAAGCACAAACGAGATTTTAGGCAAGAAATGCCGATAATCTGGGTGAGATTCTAAAGTAGGATTCATCAAATTTAAGGTATGATTTGTTTACGTGCATGCGTAACTTTGCACCACCCAACATTTGGTATAATTTATTTATTTATTTTTAAATTTTGTTATGGTTTCTATTACACCGAAGATTTCGAGATTTGGGAAAAACTAAAAAGTCAGAAAACGGAAAAAAAAAAAGATTTCTTTTATTATTTATTTTTTTAATTAGAAAGATATTTGGTCTTTTGGTTTTGTGTTGGTGGATGGTATGGTTCACAGCTTGCATCCTCTAAAGTCTAAACTGAAGCAGAAAAATGATACACTTTTGTCTCACAGATATTTGAAAGCTAGCTAACTTCCAAAATAGTTTTTTGTCCTTTTAAAATAAAAAATACCATTTTAATTCTTTAATTTAATAGCGCCCGTCTAATAACCAGTTTTTAGTTTGGTTTTCAGTTTTCTATTTTTAGAAAACAAAAATTATACGTGTTTGACGATTCGTTTTTATTTGTTGTTTGTAAAAATAGAAAACCATGTTTATAACCATTTTGATTTTTAGTTTTTTTTTAAAAAGTTAGAGAACGTAGAGAGATGACAATAGGATGGGGTGATCCTCTACTCCTCGTAGAAATTTTTAATCCTCATCTCCACCTCATTCTTTCATTATAAAAATTGAGGTCTAGGTCGAGCAATTCTCGTTTGGGACGAGGATTTCGCAAGGAAAATTATCGATTTAGTAATTAATTTTAGTTATTTTTAGATTTTAAAAAATAAAAAAGAGTAATAAGTATATACATATTATATTTATTTTATCGAAAAAAAATTATTATTTACTAATATATATAATTTTTTAAAAAAATATTCAATAATTAATAAATGTATATTAATTATTTAAAAATTAGAATTGTGGTTTGGGGTCGGGATATGGAGGAAAATGTATCCCTTTTGGAGACGTAACTCAGAGCTTTTAAAAGATAAATTTTAGCTAGAAAAAGAAATAGATTTAGAGAAAAGAAAATTTTAGTGAGAGAAAAATTAAAACAAAAGGAAAAAGTTTTAGAGAAAGAAAATAAATTTTGAGAGCAGAAGACAAAGAAAGAAAAATTACAGTGATAAAAAAGTTCTAGATATATTTATTAGAGAAAAGAATAAAAAAAGTCGTAGCAAAAGAAAATTGAAACAAAAAGATTAGATAGAGAAAGTTGAAAATATATTTACTAGAGAAAAAATAAATTATAAAGAGAAAAAAAAAAGTTATAAATGACGGAAATTTGAGGGAGAGAAAAGTCGGAAGATATTAAATTTTTAGAGAGAGAAAAATGAAAATGATGTACTATAACAAAAATAAATAAATAAAAATAAAAATATATAGAGATAAACATTACGGAGAGATAATAATAATAAATATTCTAGAAATGAAAACGGTAGAGACAGAAAGATAAATTTTTTAAATAGAAATTCCAATAAAAAAAATTAGAGTGAGAAAGAAATTTGTAACAAAAAGTTGAGCATTAGAATAGAAAAATGAAATATTTTTGAAAAAATAGAAAAATCTCTAGAAGTATGAGTGTCTGAATCAGCTTACACATACCTCGAAAAAAAAAACGAAATCTATTTTAAATTTTTTTGTTTGTTTTTGAAATTTATTAAGAATTTAAAAAATATTTTTAGGAAAAGTTGAATTGATTATCAAATAAATCAGTTTTTTTTTCGGAAAAAAACATAAAACAAAATGCTAAACAGGTGGTTTTTAACATTTATTTCGTTTGGGAATTTACTAAACTTTTTAACGTCCAATTTAAAATTTTTGGACTTTACATTAAAGGAAGCTATTTTAACTTTTATAATTACCTTTTTTTCAATATTAGAAACCCAACATCTAACTTACTATACACATGACTTGAAACACCAATCTCTATAGATGAGGTAAATGAGTAAAATATGTGTTTATGTGAAGTTTTATTTAACTAATTTTTCTTAAAAAATTAACAGAAAATTCAATAATGGTTTTTTATGCTGATTTTCAATGTCTAAACTATAATACTTAAAACTTTTATGGACAAAATATTTTTTTTTTTAAGTTCAAGATTTATTTAGGAGAACTGGATGGTATAACTTCATTTAATTTGCAATTTCAAAGTTAATTTGAACATAACTAGCTCAACGATTTATGACACTTATGTCCGACCAAAAGGTCGTGAGTTCGAATTTCYCACCTCTACATGTTATATTCAACAAAAAAAAAGAAATTTACAATTTCATAATATAATGAACTCGACCTCTTAAAATGAGATGAATAGATTTTTAGTTTGATTTAGAGACTATCTTTTATCTATGCTTATTGAAAGGTAAGAGTTCAACAATAATTGACGCGAGCTGTCTATCTTAGCAACAAAATAGAATTCTAAAGATGATAATCTATAGAGATCTTTTGACCATTGCAATATGGATAACTTACCTATTTTGTTTTTTCGTTTTAATTTAATCTTTTCCCAAAAGTTAGTCTTTGAGGTTCATATATTTTCTAAACCTTACACGTAATATTTGTTGAAAATGACAAAAGGAAAAAATTAGTTTTACGACCAAAATGACTTTTTAGGTGTCCCACGTAGATAGATAGATTTTGAGGTGGAAAGAAACTTTGTATTGAAAAACATTTTATTAAGTTTGCGAAAGAAGTTTGGTGCAAGTCTAAGACATCTCCTTACATATATTATAATTTTTAAAATTAATTATTTTTTTCATTTATATTACTAATATTTACTTTCTATCTTGTTTGAAAATGACCTGTACTAGATAGGCAAACACTTCGACGCTTAAGTTAGTTTCAGCTCGAACTCAATAAGACGTTCGAGATAGAATTCTTTACCTATCTACAGAAGTGATGTTTTTATTTATAGGTTGGGGATTCGACAAGTCTCCTAATAGGCAGTTATGGGTGTCGGACGGTAGGTTGAACATGTCTCAAATTGTGGGTCAGACTTGGATGCTAGGTAGGCTCCCATCATGCATTTGCGGCAAAGTATAGCACCACGGGACCATTCGAGATGGCCTGATTTTCAGGACGTGTCCAGATGGGCCTCTCTTTATCCTTCCAATAGCAATGCGATTTTCACCCCAAACAAGCACAATAATTTATTTGGAATTAGCTCAATAAAAGAAAGAATTATGCTCGTTTGACAATTTTAATAAACAACACTAAAGGAATTATGATTATAATTCTCGAAAGAATCTATAAAGAACGTGAAGAAATAACGTTCTCGTTTCCATTGATTTGATTCTGATTGATTTTTATTTGGATTCATGCCTATTTTGATAAGCCTTAAGAGCATGTTTGATAATAATTTTTATATTCTCCAAAATCCTTAAACCTGGAAGTGTTTGTAAAAGAAAGTAAAATAGTATTTAAATCTTAAAGAAAAAAAAGTATTTGAAATGATAGGTAAAAGAAAATATATACTTTCCTACTGACTTGAGCGTGGAAGATTTATACTACCTCCATTAAGTATTTGTAGATAGCAGGGGAGAATATGACTGAGATGGATGAAAGAGAAGATTTTTTTTTTTTTCAGAAAAAAAAAATAGTTGTAATCAAGAGAAATATTTTTTTTACAAAGTTCAAGAGAAATATTATCCTTCCCAAAAACACTTAACATGTATAAATTGTTTTTAGCCCAGATTCATCAAGAAACACTTGTCAAAAAAGAGAACATAAAAATAACTATAAACATTTCAGTACAAAATGTAAAACTTATTTCAAAGGTATTCTCAAACACATTTTAAATGCACGAGTTAACCATTATATATATATATATATATATATATATATATATATATATATTTGAATATTTGTTTTTAAGTAAAGGATGGAGCCTCCTGAAGTTTACCGTTTCTGAATTAATTGAACTATATTTATATTAATTCTTTGATTAATGATTGTAAAATAATAAGC
>NW_019104537.1:21992-47224 GCF_001995035.1 Momordica charantia | reverse complement strand
TCTTTACTATATATTTTGTTTTATTACTTATTCTTATTATTTTTATCGTTTAAAAATATATGAATTAGAAAGATTCAGACTCATAGCCTTCTGATATAATTTTTTAATACCATATATGAGGTAGAAATCAAACTCACAATCTTTTAATTAAAGATATATGATAATTATCGTTGAACTATACCTACTTTTGACCAATCTTATGGTGTTTTAAATCGTTGAGCTATCATCAGATTTGCTATTACTTATTAGATAGGTTAAATGCATTTAAGATCATTAGTATGAGATAGTTTTCAATTTGACCAATAACCTTTTGTATTTATTACTTTTATCTTTAATAGATTAAAAAATCTCGATGGGATCCTTTCCTAAAAAAAATTATTAACACGTCATTAAATTAGAAGGTGTCTGAGAGTGATAGTAGAAATGAATGATTTTGAACAAAAGATATTGAAGTATAATTGATTTTTCAAAATTACCATAGTGATACCTTAAAAATAAATTTAAAGTGATTTTAAACTTTCATAAAATCCATTTTTTTGATTTGTCAAACATGACTAATGAAAAGTGAAGTGATTTTGACAATGACAAAAATGATTTCCACCATGTTAAAATCACTCCCAAACACATCCTTAATGTTTTACTAACATATTTATAATAATGAACAATGTCACTCGAGTGCTACATGACACATGAAACTGAATTCATTCACTAGCAAAATTCGACCTCTTAATTAATAAATTCATTTCTTCAAATTGGAACATTCAAGTAGCATGTCAATACATCTAAATATATATATTTTTAGTTCAGCAACATGTGAGTGGAGGATTTGAATCTCTAACTTTTTGATCGAGAATATATATATTAACCAATTGAGCAATGTTTAAATTAATTTCTTGTTTACCGAATGATCCAGTTGATAATTTTTTAATACATTAAAGATAAATTTTAAAATTTTAAAATATTAAAAATGAAACTGATGATTTGATATTTTACCTGTTTGTTATTAGTCAGTTGGAAGGTTTTGTTTTTTCATAACAAAAATGAAAAAACAAAAGAAACAAATATTTGAGGGCTATTTACGGTTTACATGACAGATGAAACATTAAATTTCATTAAATCTCAGTAACCACTCTTAACATTGTTATTTCCATCTATCAAATAAAGCACCAATGTGATATTTAATTTCTCGACAATTTGATAAAGTGAAATAAAAATTAAAAAGAAAAAAGAGTTTTAAGAAGTTGGTACTTTACTCTTTTTTTTTTAATATATTCAACTTTAAATTAGATCAATGATTTACAACACGTGTGAATGGAGACCAGATAAGAGGTTGTTTTAGGATTGTTCTAAAAAAAAACAGTTCATTTTTATTTTAAATTTTTTTCTAAGAGTTTTATTTTTATTTTTTTAATTTTTATTATGGTTTTGCAAAAGTGAAAATTATTAGGTGGCTACAAAAATAATAAGATTTTGAAACAAAAAAACAAGTCCAATTATTCCATAAGACAGTCAATCCATAAAAACAGGAGAAAAACACTAAATAAACATTTATGTAAACATAGATTTACTAAATTTCTATTATAAAAACTAAAGAGTATAAAATTGCATTTGAGACTACTTTCAAACAACCCTTTATTTATCCATTTAATTTGCAACAAAAGAGGACGAAAAATAATAGGCAGTTTAAAATATGTTGAAATATATCTTTTATTTTACTTCTAATTTTTTTTTTCTTTTTTTTAGATTTAACATACGAATAAATAAATTTGTCACTATAGAAGAAATAAAAACTTCATCATTCCTTGAAGAAACAGAATATTTGTGACAACATAAAATATATATATATATATATAAAATAAAATAGTACTTTAAAAACATTTGTCACACATTACATTAAAAATGATAAAAAAGTGGGATAAATATGTTATTTCATATGGTATAAACTCGTTTCATTTTTTATTAAAATTAAAGCAGGTAAAATATAATATTATAAATTATACCACTAATATTGTGAAATGATAATTATACCAGTTTAAATTAATTAGGATTATTTTAAATTGAATCAAATATTTAGTTAATAACTACCACTGGCTTAAAAATATATTACTAAACACCTTTTACCTAACCATCGGTAAAAACAATATTTCCCGACTACTTTAAAAAATAATCGGGATAACTATTATTTTTAAAAATTGTAAACAATACCCAACTATTTTTCAAAACGGTTGGGTAAAGCTTTATGCTCGATGGTATATTAAAATAGTCGCATAAAGTCAACTTCTACCGATTATTATTAAAATTTGTCGGGCATATTAACAATTCCYGACTTTTTTAGAATAGTCGGTCGGAGTTGTAATATTTAAAAAAATTGAAAAACACTATGCACACCCAACTATAATTTAAAACCATAGGAAATAACAATTTTTTCCGACCATATTTTAAAAGAGTCGGGAGTTATATTATTTAAAAAAAAAATTTAAAAACATTATTTCTAGACAGTTTCTTAAAAGGGTCGGGAGAACATCTCTATCTCTCGACAGTTTATTAATACCATCGAGAGAATTAAATCTTTCTCAACTCTTTTGAGAAACTGTTGACAAAGCTTATGATTCTTGTAATGAATTGAGAAATTTTTAAATATGCCACTAAATTCATATCTAAGAATATTAAAAAGAGAGAATATATTTATGATATTTTTATTAAATCTCAGGTTTTCAAATTTGAGATCACCGAGTGGACCGTTACCTTCTTACAATATTGGTGTAGATTTGAATCTGAGATAAGTACAAAGCTTAGAAAATGGAAGAAAAATTAAAACAAGAAAGAAAAAAAGGAGTGGAAAATGGGAGGAAGAAAAATAATAAAGCTATAAATAGTGGGAAGAAAATAAAATGGTGAGACCCGATGTGCGTGTAATGATTAGAGAATTCTGTTTTGTCTTCATCTCGATCTGAGACAGTGTTCCATAAATTTATTATTGAGGATAAAAAATTAAAAAAAATTTGCATGCGAGGAGTCGATGAATGGGAAAATAACACGCCCGAAATAAAAGCAAAAATTAGTTTCTATTTCGGAGGAAGGACTCGGAGCCTGAAAATTCTCAGGGAAGGGCTTTCCGGCCAATTATAAATACCTTCGCCCCTTCCATTATATATTAATGCCATCACCAAACCATATCTTCTCCTTCTCGTTTTATTTCTCGTTTCCCTTCATTTTCTCGCCGCTTCCACGATGACGGTCCTCGTTGAGAAGCCGAAGTTTGGTATTCATCCCCTCTCCCTCGGGTTATTTTTTGCAGGATCCCTTTAGTAATGTTCTCGTTCATAGTTAGATTTCTTAATAAAATTAGATTTAAAATTGTGGGCGGCGGCGGTTGATTTTGCAGGAGATGCGGCGGTGGTGGCGGCGGAGGAGGGGAAGGGGGTGAATGGAGAGGCGGACTTGTCGCTGGACGGAGGGTTTTTGGTGCCGGATGCCAATGCATTTGGCCACGGCTTTAGGTCTGCTCCTTTTTCTCTTTTAACCTCTTTTACACGAATATTGTTTACGAATTTTTGTCTATATCAGAAATTTTCCATTTCAGAAAATTTGGATTTGATGTCTGAATAAGTTTTTTTTTTCTTTTTTCTTTTTAATTTTTTCAAGTGGGTCAGATTTATTAAATATAAAATTGAAAGTTTTAATAATTCTTTTATTTTCTGGCTAGTTTGGTTGGTGGGAACAATTGGTATTGTCTTTTAAGTTAGCCTATTATATCTATTTTTTGTTGGAGAAATTAATAAAAATTAACCTTTCAGAGTGGGATCGACTTCTAACCTAAAGATATTAATAAAAGAAAACATCTTTTATACTCGTAGGGTGTTTTAATAAAATAATTGATTTCAAAATAATTTCAAAATTAAGAAAAGTGATTTGTTGATAAGATCATTTTAATTAATTTTTTTTGTGTACTTTATATACGAGGTATGGAGAATTTTACAACCTTTTTGTTTTCTGGTAATGCTTATGAGAATAATTTTTTTATTTTATTTTGAATTGAAAAATTATCATATTTCTATGGTTAATTTTACATTATTTTCAGAAAGTATATTTAAAACAATTAAAAGAACCTAGCAATAAATATCATTAATTTTTATATTAAAAACATCGATCTATGAAATTTCTTCAACTACAACAAATTATTAAAGGTACGACATAAATTCTTTTTTCTGTTTTAAAAAAAATGATAGGGATTAAAAAAAACTTTTCCTCTTTTGTATAAATCACATGGTTTGAAATCGTTTCTTGTAATTTTTAATTCCAAACAGAGGATAAATTTATTAATTTTTTTTTACTAATATCTAAATTAGTTAAATTTTATTAAGATTAAATACATTGGTGAAGACTTTTTTAAGAGTATATATTTTAAATAATTAATATGATAAAAATTTAAACTTACAACAGCTACTAATAATTTAACTAATTAAGCTAAGTTTAAGATATAAATTAATCAATTTCTGGTATCAATATTCATAAATTCAGCTTATAATTTTAATATAATAAAAGGATAAACAATTAATTGACTTATATTGATATCAACTTAACATATCTTAACCAGTCGAAATAGACAAAATAAGTAAAAAAAAAAAAAAAAATTTAAATTGGGATTGTTATATAATTATATTCCAATTCTACAAGGAAATTACATTTTTAACCCCAGTTTGCGGAAACAGGGACTATGACGTGGAAAGCGAAAGGCAACAAGGGGTGGAGAATTTCTACAAACTCAACCACATAAATCAAACTTACGACTACGTAAGCAGTTTTTAATTATTTTAATTCTGCTATTTTCATTACGGCGTCGTTTCGATCCTTCCCCTTCTCCTTCCACTTCCCCGCGCTGCAGAACTGTTCTGTTCTCCAAGCGAGAATTGGAAAATGAAAATGGCGGAATATTTTGCAGGTGAAGAAGATGAGAAAAGAGTACGGCCAGGTGAACCGTGTGGAGATGAGCATATGGGAGTGCTGCGAGCTTCTCAATGATGTAGTCGATGAGAGCGATCCAGACTTGGATGAGCCTCAAATCCAGCACTTGTTGCAGTCCGCTGAGGCCATCAGAAAGGATTATCCCAATGAAGATTGGCTGCATTTGGCTGCTCTTATACACGGTATTCTATTCATCCTTTTTKTCTGATTATTCTATCTGAAATGTGCTTATTTAGGTTGAGAATTTCCCAAGTTTGTGTATCTGCTTTGCTTGTGATAAGAATGACCTACCCCATGAAATCTGTTCACCGGTGGGTGATAGATAAACGAGCCTTGGTTTGAAGTGCTACCAGAGTCAACATTGGCAATTATGGACAATATTTCCATTTATGTTTGATTTTCTTTTTTGCTTTCTTTTTTTGTAGGGTCTAAAATTTTGTAATGGGGCTCGTGGTTAGAGGGGCCCTCTTGTTTCCTCCCTTCAAGAATAAGGGTCGGATTTTATGGGCTGCTTTATTTTTTGCGGTTCTATGGGACTTGTGGGTAGAGAGTAATAACAGAGTTTTTAGGAATGGGGAGAGATCTTGGGAGGAGGTACGGTCGTTGGCTAGGTTTAATGTCTCTACTTTGGCATCAATTTCCAAGGACATTTGTAATTCTCTATTAGGTCTTATAATTTTGGATTGGAGCCATAGTTGGGAGAGTGGGAGACTCCCCTGGTTGCGGGCTGTTTTGGGCTGGTTTTTTTGTATCCCTTGGCTTGTTCTTTGTCTCTTGTTTTCTTTCATTTTTTTTTTCTCAATGAAGTCTAGGTTTCTCACTAAAAAAAATGTATTTGAGAATTTTGCCCTCTTTCATATTATAAAAGTAATTTTAGGTTGTTTACTACATATTTTGAAATTGTTTTTGCTACATAACAATAAGTGTCTTATTTAGAAGTTAAAACACCGTTCTTATAATCTTACCAAACACTCTCCAATATGGAGATTTGTGAGATTTGGGGAGTTCGTAATCCTAAAAGTTTTATTATTTGACACTATTTGTAAAATTTTACCACACACTATTGTGGAGATTTGTGGAGTTCATAATCCGTAATAGGTTATTTCATATTATGGTTTCTTCTTCCATTTTAAAAATTTTCATTTTGGTCTTCAACACTTGATAAAATTAATTTTTGTATTTCATTAATAGATTTATTAAGGCATCACATTGAATTGTGTGCATTTCAACCATTTGAGACTGCAATATTCATTTGTCTAGTTTTATTTCCTTATTTATTTCCATTATTTATCTGTCTTTTACTTTTTAGACCTTGGAAAGGTGCTTCTTCTTCCAAGCTTCGGGGGTCTTCCTCAATGGGCAGTTGTAGGTAAGCATGAGCTTCAATCTAACATAGAGAGGAATCACATGATTTTGTATACTGATTTTTTGTTTTATGAAGTTTCTTCTTTTTATTAATTATTATCAAACATTGGACCAACTTGCAGGAGACACCTACCCTTTGGGTTGTGCTTTTGATGAATCCATTGTCCACCACAAGGTGGTATTTTCTTCATAATTAAAGTGCCGACAAACTGTTCACTTTTCTTACAACCGTTAACTCTACTACCCTCTAATTACAGTATTTCACGCAAAATCCTGATTGCCATAATCCGGCTTACAACACTAGATATGGAGTTTACTCGGCGAATTGTGGACTCGACAATGTAATAATGTCTTGGGGGCATGATGACTATATGTATATGGTATCCCTCCAACCTCTACAGACTTCAGAGTATTGAGTAATGTCTTTCATAAATTAAGATGATGAAGTCTATAATTGCATGGAACTTTCAGGTGGCAAAGGCGAATAATACTACTCTACCTTCTGCAGCTCTTTTTGTTATCAGATACCACTCATTTTACTGTAAGTTAAATTTAAAAAGGGTAAAAAACAAGTTGGTTTTAGTGAAACTCTTACCTATGAAAAAACCAGTAAGCTTACTAAAAATATTTGATTGTGCAGCATTACATAGATCAGGTGCATATAAGCACTTGATGAATGAGGAGGATGGCGAAAACCTGAAGTGGCTACACATATTCAAGTAAGACAACATTTTTCTTCACTGCCATATTTAGCGAATTTCAAGTTTGTCAGCTAACTGAAGTCAATCTGCTTTCCTCTTTCCCCCCATGAAGCAAATATGATCTTTACAGTAAGAGTAAAGTTCACGTCGATGTCGACAAAGTGAAGCCATACTATCTCTCTCTCATTGAGAAGGTAACCTCACTTATAATAATATAATCCATATATTCCTTCTTTTCCAGTACATTATCAGTTACTGAACAGGAATTACATATTTCGTTGCAGTACTTCCCTGCCAAGCTGAAATGGTAAAACAAGAACTTTGAGATTTGAGAGTCCTGTGAATTGTTTATACAAAAAGGTGAAATGAGACCAGCGACAGGATGCAGTAGGCTAGAGATTTGAAGCTGGGTAACTTCCTTTGTATTGTGGGAGTAAGAGTTGTGTATTTCAAAAAAAAAAAAAAAGGGAAAAAAAAGAATAAGGGTTGTGTTTTCTAGCTTCTCTGCAAATATTGTACTATATTTTCACTCAATAAAAAAATTGGTTGATTCCCGTGACTTGTCCACCTAAAATGAAAGGACTACAAAACTACCTCCTTCTTGACAGGAAGGAAGAAGTTCCAATCAATATTAAGTCAAAGCAATATTAAGGGCTTTAAATTTGTGGGTGAAAACCAAAATGCATATGGTTGATGATCAACACAAGAACCCTTAATGAGATTGAAGTAGAAAACCCATAAAAATAAATGGATTCCAAGGTTCAGAGAACCAGATAGAGATGGCACATATTTTTACTTAACAAGCTGCCTGCCAGTTAAAAATACAGCAGCTTAAAATTTCTGGTACACATTATCTATAATTAGATCATGATGTTCATCTACCTTGTATCCAGTTTCTGTGTAAATAAACTTGGTAATTCTATGGACACTTTTAACAAATTTTATTTTTTTGATATGGTTTCATCTCAGAATTTAATGGTCCAAATGAAGGTAGATTTGGCAAAGCCTGAGCAAAGAACTTGTTAAGTCAATGCTTAACCACATGCAAAACCTTCTGAGTTGACATAGATCTGCTTCAACCATTTTTTGGGCAAATGCAAGAAGCTTTTTTATCCTACTTATTGCTGATAATGTCAGCTTCTTCCCACCTACCCTTCAGAGTTCTGCTTGGTTGACTTTTCCTGTCTCTTATTACAGACAGACACTAACACTATGTTTTTGAAGAGCCAAAAGTAGTACATAGGCTATAGGCTTTATAACCACTCACATTTCTCACATTATGGATGTTACTCAGTGGTAGTACAGTGGTTTTATCTCTGCTACAATCATATTAACTCCTGCACATGCAAACTCAAGCAGCTTTAACTCATAGCACAACCACCATTTATCACCCAACTACCTCACCGAAGCTTTTCATTAAATGTTGCATGAATTCATAGTTTTCCAGCTAAATAATTTTATTCATAATGGTTTCTTGCAGGAAAGGAAAGAAAAACAAACGGAAGCCAAGGGAAAAAATTTGCTTCCTTGGGGATTTGGTAAGGTATTTAAAGCTCATTACCTTCTATGAAAATGTTTCTTCATTGGTCCTTATTGATTGGGTGGACTCAACCTCCAGCTTCCTTCAATTAAAAAAAATCTAATGTGGGTCATTCTGACTTTCCTTATAAGTTCTAATTCATGGTTCAGTTGCAAATCACAGAGCTAAAGAAGATGGATATTATTAGCAAAGTGTTGGTCATGTTCTTTGCATTTTTGCTTGGGGGTGGAAATGCTCAAGAGTCTACCACTTTGGTTCCTGCTATCATAACTTTTGGTGATTCTGCTGTGGATGTGGGAAATAATAACTATCTTTATACTATTTTCAAGGCCAATTACCCTCCATACGGAAAGGACTTTGTTAATCATCAGCCCACTGGCAGGTTTTGCAATGGAAAACTTGCTACTGATTTCACTGGTACGTGCAAAATCTTTTATCTCCATTGAAAACTAAACACATTGGCTTGCATGATGGTTGGATAAACTTCCTGCATCAATTTAAAGTCATATTTTTCTTTCAGAGAAAGGGCACACTTTGTCGGTGCCATGCCCTCATCATTCTTCTGGTTCTTCATGTTTCTTGGAGAAAAAAATAGCTACGTGATCAGGGATTTGGGAGAATTTTACATTCTATTATATCTGCCCTCTTGTTCCTTCCTTTCTCTGTCCCCATATTTGATATATGTATTTTTATGAGTTTTGAAAACATGAAAAACAAATAGAAATGTTTGATTTCGTAGTTTCTTAGTCGAATCTGCCATTTCCAGTTCAAGTTTTAAATGTAGTAATATGATAGTTATATTGGTTCTCTCCCTCTCTCTTGTTTTCCCACAAAACTATAAAGAAGAAGAACGAAATATGATTTTACATACTTTTTCTAAGATCTAAACATGCTTTTAGGAATTTTCATTTGAAAACAAGAAATTGGAAACTTAAAACAAATATTCTCAGAAGTTTTGAAGAAAACAAGATATGGAAACAATATAAAACGAAGCCTGGCTATCAAGCTGTTATTGACTGTTGAATTATGTGTTTTGTCTTTCGAGAACTGCAGTTATATTTAAGTTCTCTTCTGTAACTATTATTATTGTTTTTTTTTTCTCTGCAGCTCAAACTTTAGGATTTAAGACCTTTCCATTGCCGTACCTCAGCCCAGAGGCAACCGGTAAGAATCTTCTAATTGGAGTCAACTTTGCCTCAGCCGCATCAGGTTATGATCAGAACGCTGCCCTCTTAAATGTAAGAATGTAAAATTTTGTTTGTGGAAGCAATATCATCCTGAGCAGATCAGCCCTTCTTCTGGATTTACATTTTACTTTGAACTTGGTGAAACAGCATGCACTTTCACTGCCCCAACAAGTTGGGTTGTTCAAGGAGTACCAAGCCAAACTGGCTAAGGTAGCGGGTAATGAGAAAGCAGCATCCATTATCAAGGACGCACTCTACTTACTGAGTGCGGGAAGTGGCGACTTTCTACAGAATTATTACATCAATCCTTATGTTAACAAGGTCTACACCCCCGATCAGTACGGCTCGATGCTCATCGGAGCATTTACAACATTTGTCAAGGTATTTTCTTATTGTTGCAAAAACCATTTGGCTTTCCAGGGCCTTCATAACCAATTTTGAATGAAAAGTTGCATAAAATTGATGGATTGGTATCGAAAAACAGGATATATACGGTTTAGGAGCCAGGAGACTTGGAGTGACTTCACTTCCTCCATTGGGTTGCTTCCCTGCTGCTCTCACCTTGTTTGGCAACCATCAAAATGGGTGTGTCTCAAGGATCAACACTGACGCGCAGGCCTTCAATAAGAAGCTGAACTCTGCTGCAGAAAGTCTGAAAAAGCAACTCCCAGGCTTTAGGATCGTCATCTTCGATATTTACAAGCCGCTCTACGATGTCATCAGCTCTCCATCGAAAAATGGTAAGGATCAAGCTTTTTTTGTTCCTTGAGGGAAAGTTTTGTAGACTGTCTGATATTCAATCAAGCATATGAAACTATGTAAAATGGATCACAAATTTAAAATTTTCTTGCTTTGTTAGGCTTTGTGGAGGCCAGAAAAGGGTGCTGTGGAACAGGGACAGTGGAGACAACATCACTTCTGTGCAATCCAAAGTCCTTGGGGGGAACTTGTTCAAATGCAACTCAATATGTCTTTTGGGACAGTGTTCATCCATCTGAGGCTGCAAATCAAGTTCTTGCTGATGCTTTGATTCTTCAGGGCTTCGCTCTCCTCTAGATAAGAACTCATGGGCTGTTCTTGTTCTTCTTGTTCTTCTAAAATCCATACAAATTAAACTGCAATCCTAAAGTTTGTACTGTGTTTTTATTTACGTGTCTGAAGAAATTTGTTGTGTGTACTGATATTACAAGTTATATGTGACGATTCTGTTTTGGAACAGCCAGAAATTACTCTTTGATATGTTAATATACATTCGTCATTGAGAATATTTCGAAAAAAAAAATAAAAAACTTGACTACTTAACTTCATGTTTTGTTTGTTGGGAGGTTCCAACTCCGGTGATATTATTTATTTTCTTCTCGTTTCTTGACATGTCAACTTTTTTTGTTTTGAATTTTCTACTTTTAGATTTTGGAAGAAGAAACATATTTAAAATTATTTTATAAAACAAATTATATATTTAAAAGAAAAGTAAAATTGCAAAAACCATGTTTGAGGTTGTAACAATCAAACCCTCAAAGTATCAAGTTGATCAATCAATCCCTATATTTACCAAATTGTTGCAATCAAACATTTTATTTTCTTAATCGATATATCAACTCGAGTTGAAAATTAAAATCTTCGATGATTAATATTATAGTTTTCAAATGGTATTAGAATTAAAAAAAAAAAACCTTAGAGTTAAAATAAATAATATCACAAAAAGAATTGGAAGCTCGAGTTCAAAACAAAAAGAGTTGACATGTAAAGAAATGAGAAGAAAATAAATAATATCACAAGAGTTGGAGCCTCTCAACAAAGGAAAAATGAAGTTAAGTAGTCAAGTTTTTTATTTTTTTATTTTGAAATATTCTCAATGACAGAATGTATTTTAACATATGAGAGTAATTCCTGGCTGTTCAAACATACTTCCAAAGAGTAAAACGAAACATGATGTTAAGGAGTAAAAAACAAAAAAAAAATGAGTTGTGAGTTCGAATTTCCTCTCCCATATATTGTACTTGCCAAAAAAAAGAAAAAAAAAACTTTTGGTTAAATTATAATAATATGAATTTGATTTTAAGAATTATTGTAGTTAGAAGGTTCTTTAAAAAATATATATAATAAAACCATCATGGATGGCTCATTGATCTAAAGGGACTAGACTTAATTAAGAGAAAATGAGTTTAAATCTTATCATGGCTACTTACCTTAGGAATTAGTAATTTCTTTGTGTTTTCCGGCACCAAATGTTATAGATAGAGTTAGGCGGTTACCTCGTGAGAGAGTAATGATTCTTTAAGCTATGGCTACCTACCTTAGGAATTAGTAATTTCTTTGTGTTTCCCGACGCCAAATGTTATAGATAGAGTTAGGCGGTTACCTCGTGAGAGAGTAATGATTCTTTAAGCTATATATCGAAGGAACATAATTTAGATATGAATTTGGATTTATCCAGAATTGCTAGCTACTTTTGTGTTACGCAATACTTTACATTTTTATGTTACCCTTTCTAATCCATTTTAATAAATGATTTGCTACTATACAACACTTTACATGTCAACAAGTGTTTTATATTAAAAATGTCTCTTTTAACATAGTTTTTAAATTTTAATCTTAGTAGTGACCATTACATTATATTTGTGTCTCTTGACATCCACAATTCAAATTTCAACCTCATATTTATTACACTGAAAGAATGAAAAAGTCAATCTTGTATTGTAATTTTTCCTAATTCACTTCAAAAAAATTTCTGTAGCATTTGTAGTTAATTATAAAATATAACTATCCTTTTGCTATCTAGAAAATTTGAATCATAATTATACCTATAAAAGAATTGAATTACAATATTCTACAGTTCTCCTACCCTTGTACCCTGGATTTGAGATTTTTTTTTAATAATGCTTTATTTCAAACTTATTCCAAATATATATCAACCCTCAAATCATTTAGGCATATGTCGTCTCTTGAAGACACATGCTGGCGTCATACAACTCGTAAATAATTGTGAAGTGGTATAAGTCGTTTCTCTCTATAATTTACAAGCATTATTCTTGGAACTAGTTTGAGGGTTGATATATATTGGAATAAGTTTGAATTAAAGCATTATTAAAAAAGATCCCCGAATTTGTACAGAATTCCATATTTCTATTAATTCGTTAAAACACAAATTTTCCCGAAAACTTTAGTTAACATAATATATATATATATATATATATATATATATATATAAAATAAAACTTGACTCCTCATCCGTAAAAGAAGCAGCTTTGTCTTTACTACAATTAAATATTTGACAATTTATTAATTTTTAAAAGAAATTTTTGTTTTTCATCTCTCTATCTTATTTATCAAATATTTAATGGTGGTAAGGACAAGGTTGCTCATTTACCATCGATGAGACAAGTTTTATCCTATATATTTAATACAAAACGTAGGAGAAATTCCCTCACATGCTTCCTCAAAAAATCTAACGTCCTTTTTTTTAGCATTCTTTATAATCCAAATTTTCGAAATTCCAAATCTAGTTTCCTCATTTGACGTTGTCACTAACTGTTCAAGGATTGTTGTTCGAGTTGATGATATTAAGCATTAC
The DNA here is from genome assembly GCF_001995035.1 of Momordica charantia. Next base: position 33,892 of record NW_019104537.1, on the reverse strand, counting down.
ACATAATCCTAATTCATGTTTTATATAATATATATTCCTTTGCTTGGTATTTTAAGTTGGAGATATCTACCTAAACCAGTTGAGCTATATACTCATGTGGACATATAAATTTAGAAATTTTAAGGTTGAATAAATTTCAAATTAAAAAAAATTGTGTAATTTTTTAAACTTTAAAAAGTGTCTAATAGTCGGGGAATGTTCACAATTTGATTTGGTTTGATTTTAGGACCAAACCAAAATTTGAAAATAAAAATAATAAAAGGCCCGTGCAGAACCTATAAAGCTTCATTAACTTAAACGAAATGAACTAAATTATTCGAATTCACTATTATATTATGAATAAAAAACCGAACTGCAAGATCGATGAAATCTATTTTCAATTTTGTTCAGTCCAATTGTTTTTTTCTTTTTTTTTTTTTATTCTGTCGATTTTGGTTGTAACTTTTTTTTAGTACGATTTTGGTTGTAACTTGTATATGTGATTTGGTATAATTATTTGTTTTTATTTTTATTTTGTTGAAACAGATTTGGTATAATTATTTTAAAGATACACTATTACAACATTTTTTTTTTGTAGAGTACAACTGCAACATTTAATTTTAGATCAAGATGATATGACATGATCTATTTGGTAGAAATACAGTACTGTATTAATTATAGATAATCAGTCATATAAAGATGTTTTCTTTAGAAATAAACGTCCTTTACTTGTATTCAAAATGAATGACAATTATTTGTTTGTTTGGAAATAAAAAGTTTTATTATTATTATTATTATTATTTTAGAAAGTTGGGAAAAGAAAGTTACTTAATATTGCTCCTTTTTTTTTTTTTGGGAAAATTAATATTGCTCATTTAAAAGATTGGTTTTGGACATCCATTGTCATATATATATATATACACAGTAATTAAGGAAATTTTGTCTATATATGCCTTGGTTATAATCATTTCCTTATTTAGTGATATTCACAGTAACTCTCAATAACTCTCTTTAATGCATGAAAATACGAAATTAAAAATTCATTATCTTCAGTATAAATATACAACATTTACACAAGGTAGAAGAACAAGTTTCCAAAGAAAAAAAATGAATCAATTACCTGTTCTTGTTTTTATAATTTTATTTATTTATTCTACAGCAGCCAATGTTGTTGTAGATGAGAAGACGAAGGTGGCGAATGATTTTGTCTGAGATACATGCAACAAAATTGATTTTAAAGAGGTTTGCATTTCTGTGATCAATTCAGATGTCGATGAAGATTTGAAATCAAACTTGACTGGTCTTCTCACCCTATTCGTCAACCATTCTTTATATGCCGTTATTGATAATCATTCTTACCTTGATAACCAAATGAAAAGTGGACATTTAGGGGATCGAACACGTCAGGTCTTTGTTGGGTGCTGGATGACTATCGAATGTATGTTGACGGAAAAACTGTTGAAGGAACATAATTCGGATTTGAATTTGGATTTGTCAGGAATTGCAAGCTACTTAACTACTTGTGAGGATGATTTTGTGGAGTTTACACCTGAGCCTTCAGTTTGGAAGTCCCGCTTTGATTATGCGTCTACGTTGGTGATACTTGCATTGGACATGACAAATCTCAACAAATGTGGTCACATTGATCAACCTGTTTGTTAGGCTACCGACTTCAAATTGGTTTGTTGTTATGAAATATTATGTTGTTGCTCTTTCTAATCCATTTTAATAAACGATTTGTTGTTATGCAATACTTTCAACATTTCAACCTGTGTTTTATATTAAAAATGTCTCTTTAACATAGTCTATTAATTTTGTAATTCTGACCATTACATTATATTTATTGTGTCCCTTGTTATCGGCAATTCAAATTTTAACCTTATATTTGTGTTTAAAAAAATGAAAAAGTGAATCTTGTAACGTAATTTTTCCCAACTCCAATAAATCTTCTAGAGCATTTGTAGTTAAGCGTGGAATAAGACTATCTTTCTGCTATCTAAAAAATCTGAATTATAATTGTACCTATCAAAAAAAAAATTTTGAATTATAATATTGTGTTGTTCTCCTACCTTTTTACCCCGACTTCCAATTCCATATTAATATTAATTCATCAAAACACGCTTCCATTTGGCACAGTGACTAACTGTTCAAGGATTGTTGTTCGAGTTCAAGATATTAGGCATTACATAATCTTATTTCATGTAATTTCATATAGTTTATATTCCCTTAGCGTTTTGTATTTAGTCGAAAATAGATATCTAGACTAGTTGAGCTAATCCTCAGGTTAATTGACATACAAATTTAGTTCTTAAACTTTAGGGCTGTATAAATTCTGAACTAAAAAAAATGGTGTAAGTTTCTAAATTTTAAAAAGTGTCTAATAAGTGAGGGAATATCCACAATTTTGTCCTTATTTTAGGGCCAAACCAAAATTTGAAAATAAAAATAATAAAAAAACTCAGGTAGAACATATATAACTTCATCGACCAAATCCAAATGAACTTAAATTAATCGATTTGATCATTATTATGAACCGAAAACCGAACTGCAAAATCGATGAAACAAATCGATTTCCGATTTGGTTCAATTTGATTTTTTTAGTTTTGTCTATTTCGTCGATTTTCTTGTAATTTGTATATATGTTTTGAAATAATTATTTTAAAGATGCACTACTACAACATTTGATTTTAGACCATGGTTATATGACATGATCTATTGATAAAGATCATGATCGCTCGATTACGTATACTCTGTTCTAACATGGTCTATATTAATTCAAGACCACCATCCATATTAATCAAGCTCTAAATTTTAGAGCATGGTTAATGCCAACCTTAATCAGTACTATGGAAATGTTTTCTTTTGAACTAAACGTCCTTTTACTTGTATTCGAAAGGAACAATTATTTGTTTCTCTGAAAAAAGTTCTTCGTTGAAAGTTGGAAAAAAAAAGTTACTTAATATTACTCCTTTTTTTTTTGGGAAAAATAATATTGCTCATTTAAAAGATTGATTTTGGACCTCTAGTTGTCACACACATATATATATATATATGGTAATTAAGGATATATATTGGTAATTAAAGAAATGTTGTCAATGTATATATGCTAGGTTATAACAATTTCCTTTTATTCAGTGATATTCACACAAACTCTCTTTAATGCATGAAAATACGAAATTAAAAACTCATTATCTTCAGTATAAATATACAACATTTACACAATTTAGAAGAAGAACCAGTTTCCAAAGAAAAAAAAAATTGAATCAATTAGCTGTTCTTGCTTTTATAATTTTATTTATTTGTTCTGCAGCCAGTGTTGTAAATCCGAAGACGAAAGTGGCAAAAACTCATGACCTCTTAGTTAGAGATAGGTGTCATTACCACTTGAGTTATGCTCGGTTTGACTCCAAATTGCCTATTTAAAGTTTGATTGAGAAGATATAATTAGAAAAATTATGATGAGGGAATTTCCAATTTGAAATATGACAATATATTTTTACTATCTAGAAAATTTGAATTATAATATGGTATACTTATCTTACCTTTTCACCCCAACTTTGGTACACAATTCCATATTTATATTAATTAGTCAAAACACAAATTTTCATATAAAACTTATGAGATTTATTTTAGTACAAAACTTATGAGAAATTACCTCATGCTTCTTCAAAAATCTAATGTCCCTTTTTTCTTTTTTTTATTCTTTATAATCCAAATTATAGAAATTTTCAATCTAGCTTCAGCCACTATTTTTTTTAGTACAATATGTAGGAGTTGAGGTTTGAACTCATGACCAATTAGTCAAAGATAGATGTCTTACCCTCTTGAACTATGTTCGGTTTGGTTAGCTTCAGTGACTATTGTTGTTCAAGTTAATTAATGATATTAGACATATTACATAATCCTATTTCACGTTTTATATAGTTTATATTCCCGAACCTGTGCTTTTAATTTTATTTTTTATATAGTTTATCAATTGTTCAATACCCCTGTATTTTTATAACATAATTTGCCAATATATCAATGTTTAATAAAGGAAAAAAAAATCAGAATCATATATATTTATCATTTTTTAAAAAAGGAATTCTAAAATAAAAATAATTAATGGAAAAAAATCGTAAAATTTCGTGATCATATATATATATATATATATTAAAGGATTTCATATATATTTTTTCATCATTTATGGTGATTTGTGATTTTATTCCATTTTATTTTTGGCAAATTTTTTTTTTATACAAATATGTCAGTTTTATCAAAGAAAAAAAAAGGAAAAATGAAATGAGATATTTAAATTATAACTTTAAATTGTGTGGTTGTCACCTATTCTTTTGAGCCTACAAAGAATTTTTTTCGATTTATATATTATTTGTCATCTCTTTATTTTAATTATTATTGTTACATATGGTTAATATTTTTCTATAAATTTTCTAGAGCATTTGTAGTTAATTATGAAATATAACTATCTTTTGAATTATACATATACCTATATAAAATAAAAATTATAACATTATATAGTTCTCCTACACCTTTGTACCCGAACTTATACAAAATTCCATCTTGGCTCTTTAACCGTGAGAATCATCGTGCTGCTTCTCCTTGCATGACCCCATGATAAAAAGACAAACGTTGACTTTTTATTTTATTAAAACTCATGATCTCATCAAAATTCCACAAAAATCTCTTTTTAATATATATTTTTTTAAATGGTTGGACGATTCTTCTCCTTTCCTTCTCTCTTCCTACAACTGATGTTTTCCTTCTTTTTCTCTCTTCTTCATCTTTATTTTTTATCAACGATGCAGCTCAATTTTACAGGATAAAAAATAAATTTCCACGAATATTTATACACAATTTATATATGTATGTTAGCTTTTTATTTTTCATAGTTTTGTAACATGATATTGTTTTTTTCTTCTATTATTTTGTTTGCGTTCTAATTTTAGATGGATGCTTCCAGCTTTTTGTTTGTAGTCAAGGATGTAATTGAAGAAGTTTTAGGACATTCGATTAAAGTTGTTAATTTTTTTCCTCAACTTTAGTTTTAGATAACCAAATATCAATACTCCATCAAGTTGATAAAAAAAATGGAGACGAAGAAAGAGAAAAAAAATTAAAAAAAACTAAAAGAAATTTTGATGAGATTATAAATTTTAATAAAATAATTAAAAGAACAACAGTAAGCACCTATCTTATTATTATGGGACAAGAGGAGAGTTGCCGTCAAGGGGGAGTTTTTTCCTTTATATTAATTAATCAAAAACACAGATTTTCATGAAAACTTTAGTTTACGTAAGATTTTATTTTTTTTAATAGTAACAGATAAAATTTATGAGATTTTTTTTTCTTTTTTAGTACAAAACTTATGAGAAATTCCCTCATGCTTTTTCAATAAATATAATGTCCCTTCTTCTTCTTCTTTTCATTCTTTTATGATCCAAATTTTAGAAATTCTAAATCTAGTTTCTTCATTTGGTACAGTCACTAACTGTTCAAGGATTATTGTGGTTCGAGTTCATGATATTAGGCATTACATATATAATCCTATTTCATATTTCATATATATTCCCTTAGTCCTTAAACTCTGGAGTTGTATAAATTCCGAATTAAAAAAAAATTTGTGTAATTTTCTGAACTTTAAAAAGTATCTAATAAGTCAAGGAATGTTCAGGTTCGATTTGATTTTAGGGCCAAACCAAAATTTGAGAATAAAAATAATAAAAAACTGGAACCTATATAGCTTTATTAACTAAAACGAAATGAACTAAATTACTCAGTTTGATTATTATTATGAACCAAAAACCGAACTCCAAAATCGATTTTGGATTGGGTTCAGTTTGATATATATATATATTTTTGTCTATTTCGTCAATTTTGGTTGTAATTTGTATATATGATTTGGTATAATTATTTTAAAAATACACTACTACAACATTTGATTTTAGACCACAATTATATGACGTGTGATCTATTGGTGAAGATCATGATCACTCGATTATATATACTCTCTTCTAACATGGTCTACACCTTCGATATCAATCAAGCTCTAAATTTTAGAGTATAGTTAAATGTCAACCTTAATCAATAAATAAAAGGAAGGTGTTTTCTTTAGAAATAAACATTTTCCTAGTATTCAAAATGAATGACAATTATTTGTATGTTTGGAAAATAAAAGTTACTTTCATTTCAAATATTAAAATATAATATTGCTCATTTATTTTTTATTTTTATTTTTTGGAAAACTAATAATGCTCATTTAAAAGATTGATTTTGGACCTCCAATTGCCACATATATATATATATATATGTGGTAATTAAGAAAATTTTGTCTATGTATATATGCCTAGGTTATACAAATTTCCTTTTATTAAGTGATATTCACAATAACTCTCTTTAATGCATGAAAGTACGATATTAAAAACCTTATTTCCAGACAAAATGACTCATTATCTTCAATATAAATATACAACATTTACACAATGCAGAAGTACAAGTTTTCAAAGAAAAAAAATGAATCAATTACTTGTTCTTGTTTTTATAATTTTATTTATTTGTTTAGCAGCAGCTAATGTCGTAGATCCGAAGACAAAGGTGGCGAATGATTTTATCCGAGATGCATGCAACAAAATTGAAGAACTTAAAAGAGCTTTGCATTTCAGTGGTCAATTTAGATGTTCGTGAAGATTTGAAATCAAATATGACTGGTCTTCTCACTATATTCGTCAACCACACTTTCTATGCCGTCGTTGGTAATCATTCTTACCTTCATAATCAAATAAAAAGTCGACATTTAGGGGACCAAACACGTCAGGTCTTCGTTAGGTGCTTGGACGACTATCAAATGAGCAAGAATTCTTTAGGCTATATTGACGAAAAAACTGTTGAAGGAACATAATTCAAATCTAAATTCGGATTTGTCAGGAATTGTTAGCTATTTAACTACTTGTGAGGATGATTTTGTGGGGTTTACACTAGAGCCCTCAGTTTGAAAGTCCCGCTTTGATCATGTGTGACACTTGCATTGGACATGACAAATCTCTATCACATGTGGTCATATTAATCAACCTGTTTGTTAGGTTACCCAACTTTAGATTGGCATGTTGTTATCCAATACTTTACATTTTTTTGTTGTTGCCCTTTCTAATCCATTTTAATAAACGTTTTGTGTTTCAGTTGTGTCAACCTTTCAACCTTTGTTTTGTATTAAAAATTTCTTTTTAACTTTAACATAGTCCTATTTCATGTTCTATATAGTTTATATTCCCCTTCGCTTGGTATTTTTTCGATGGAATATATATATATATATATATATATATTAAAAAGCAAGCATCCTTGAAAAACTTATCATTTTTAATAAATTACAAACATATTATTTACTCCAATTTCACAAACACTTGAAATTTAAAATTGCATTTAATTTTTTATGTTGGAGTTTTATACGTTTCTGTTTTTTCCTCTTCACGGCAATGATTATAAAATTTAATTAAAACTACAAAAGATGGTAGGTATTCTACTGTATTTTTTTTTTTTTGAGAAAAGGTATTCTACTGTATTAGTTAAATAAATAAAAGAAAATTCAATTAATTTGCAACTGAATACGGCCAATTGAATTTTTCCGGTGCACGGTTATTTCAGTCTTGATAATTATTAGCAAACGCTGTTACAAATTTAGCTTCTATAATCATCATCAATAAAATAAAACAGCTATCTTTTTTTTTTTTTAAAAAAAAAGAAACAGTTATCTATTCAAATTCCAATGAAAAAATATATATAAATATTAGAGAGACAGAATTCTCTTGTGCTAAGACAGAGACGAGAGAAATGAGAACTGCTAATTTTCCACCATGGTTTCTTGCACTAGCGAGAAGGTTAGAAAACCATTATGTTATTTAGTTTTTGTATAGTTTTAATTATTATTTTTATGAAAATAGTAGCAGCAAAAACCAAATATTGGAAAGTGAAGAAATAGAAGGGAGATTCACTAAATGGTATGCAATGAGAAAATAGCTGATGGGTAGTAATTTAGTAATGTATATGTCATCAACGAATATAGCGATTAAAATGAGAGGTTAATAATATACTAAAGTAAAGTATTTAATATTGTTACTCGCCACCTGAGTAGCACCACTTTTCTAACTTTTTTTTCTTAAATTTCTTTTTTTTTTTGGTTCTTTTCCGTGGCATATTCTTCATTGTTGTTGAACTATGAATTAAACTGGACTCTTCCACCAAATATTTTATATATTAATAAATAACATTTATGAAAAATGAAATTGATTTTTCCCCATATTTTTTATGTGGCAATATCAACAGGGGCAACATGAATTAGAAGATGCTCGATTGTCATTTTTACATCGATTATTAGCGTCATAGGTTTAGACATGCATTTTCGCAAAAGGATTTAGAATTTCAGATTCTCATTTATAAAAAATAAAAAATAAAAAAAATAAAAATAAAAATAAAAATAAAAGAAAGATGATTCCATTACAAACTGTAATGTTTAAACATTACAGAAATCAATACTGTGTAAAAAAATCGAATAACTTTTAAAACTTAAATTTAAATTATTTAGGTCTTTTAAGCTTAGGATATGAAAAATCTTTTATTGAAACAAGTTATAAAAAAAAAAAGAATCATCGAAAAATGAAAGGGATAAAGTTTGATAGGTTAAGTTTTCTTTTGTATTCTTACTCTAAAATCTGATTTGCTCTTCTTCCCTTTTCCTTTAAATTGAAAAGACAGAAATATCCTTACCATAATTATAGTAAATTATAGTTTCATGCTTTTTTTTCTCTCGATTTTTTTATAATACTTTATTTTAAATTTATTCCAAATATATATAATCTCAAATCATTTCAAAAAGAATGTTGAAGTGAAGAGACGACAGACTTATAAATTTTCAAACATTATTCTTGAAAATAGTTCGGAGGTTGATACATGTTTGAAATAAATTTAAAATAAAGCATTATTAAAAAAATCATTTTTACTCTCTTATATTATAAAAGAGAATAAAGTCTTGGTAAAGTTTTCTATTAGATACATACTGTAATGTATATTGTATAAGTATATACACTTCAATGTATACTTTATAGTTATATACAATAATATAGGTATAAATGTTTCTAAATGATTAACTCTCAATGAAGTTAAAGTTTTTGCATAACACAATTTTTATAATTATGTATCGATAAATAAAAATAATAAATGCCTAAAGAATGATATAAAGTTTTTTTTTAATCCAATATGTTGGAGAGGGATTCGAACTCACAACCTCCTGATTAAAAATTATTATGAAATTGTTTAGTATCGAGTGATCCAACTAAATTGTTACAAAGTTCTTAATTGATTTAATTCATTTGGTATATTAAAGTTTTGTGGTCTCATTCCTTTGTAATTTCGTTTCCTATTTTATCTTCTTTTTAGTCAATTTCCTTTTAACTTATTTTTTAAAATTGATTGGTTTCTCTCGTCCATGTCTATTGTCTCTGACACAGTAAGTTGCATTTAAAGTACATATTGAAAGTAGCTTCTTCCCATGTGTTCATTTTTTACTTTTTCCGTCGCTATATTAATTGATACTTAAATATAACAAAGTACATTAAAATTAGAATATCAAATGCTAGAACCCTGCTTTGAACATGATGTGTCATTTACATAACTATATAAACATAATTAAGCATCATTCATGCTCGCAGATCTTTTCTAAAAGGTATACCAGTTTCTAGTAACCGTGCAAGTCCATCAATGAAATTTTCAATGGTGAATCTTGAGGCTTCATCTTTATGTGCAACACGTGATAGCCTGACCATTTCACCCACTGAGAAGTGTTAGCTCTGAACTTCTGTTACTGTATTCAGCATAAAACAATAGGTTCATCGGTATTCTTGACCATTCTGACCATCCACTTGGTTCAACTACATCATCTAGGAAAGTCTCCATAAAAATAACGGTGGAGTAGCTCCTCCACGGTCGTCCAAGAGACATCGTCCCTTGATCCTTGCTTGATTGTATCTCCGGTGACACCGTTACGTTGCAGTTTTGGAAGGTGAAGCCACTCCGTTGTTGCTTTTCGATTTTGAACTGTGCAGTGATAGTAGTGTCCAATATTCGTGCGTATACATTACAGTCTTGGAATATGGCGAGGCCATCTCCAAAAATAAAACCGACACTTCCATATGTATCACACTCCTTGAATAATTGGAAGGATCCCCTCACATAAAGTGTGTCTTGATAAGCCATAAGGACACACTTATAATAGGCTGTATAATTAGCTTGACTTAGAACTGCCACCGCTTGCCCATTTTCTGGACCGGCAGTGTTTTGAAACGTTAGAAAATTGGGCCATGAAATGTTTAGCCTTCACAGCTACAGAAATATAACACGTCCTTATATTAGAAATAGAAATTGAAATTATAACTCATACACTTACATAATTTTAAGCAGAATGTTAAATAGATCAAGAAGATAGGGAATTACTAGAGTGTGGCAGAGGAGGTAGTTGAGAATCCAGAGCGATTGCTTCGATCGTCAACGATGACAATGGTAGACGCATCGTCTCCGATCAACGATATAAATGTTTTTTGTGTTGGAACTTCAACGTGTTCTCTATAAATCCCAGGTTTGATATGGGTGTTAAATCTGGTCATACCGTTATTGGGTGCTGCAGCTATAGCATCGCTAATATGGACGTAATCTCCGCTACCGTCCAACAACATGGTTGCATTAAAAGTGATCAAACAGTGGGAGAACTCCACAGAGTGGAGAAGGAGAAAAACAAACCACGTGAAATAACTCAGAGCTTGGACTGCCATTATCGACTTTGAGAGCACAGAGAAATAAGAAAAAAAGCTAAGGATTGATTTTGAAGAAGAAGAAGAATAAAGCTGTGACTAATTTTGAACTTGAACTATGAGGTTGAGGACTGCCATATTTATATAATGAAAACCGTGTAAAAACTCAAAAGTTGGGTTATTTTTACTTTTAAATAAAAGTGGGGTTATTAATAAGAATATAACTGTAGTAATTTTCGATTTATTTTTCGAAATTAGCTTGAAATTTTAACAAATGTCATAATGGATCAAATGGATTGATCCCTCTAGCTTACAGTGGCTAATTAGTCTGTAACTAGCTTATTTAGTTTTAATCAAATTTTACAATTATTTAATCTAAAAGATTATGTAAATTTAGATTCCAAAGAAATAGACTACCTAAAAACTTAAACCAAACACAAGTGAGAGATTTGGAAACATTCCTATGGAGAGATTATGTAAATTTCGAGTCACTTATGGAGAGATTTGGAACCCTTAATCCAGTATTGGAACTTTGAAAACCTACTTACAACTATTAAACATAATTGAGAAATATATAGTATTTTCGTTTTAAAATAAACTGAAGAAAAATGTCGATTAGTTGGGCAGATTCGAATCATGGTCATGATGTACTCAAGGAATATTATTTTAAATAAGGTAATTTAATTTCTCTAATACAGATGGAAAAGAACACACATATATATTATATGGCAAATTTTCACATCTTTATCCTAATAATAGAGATATTTTATTTTTGGTGAAATTGATGATGAATTTACTGATTTTAGTTCAAATAGCTACCACGTCCCTACTTGCCTAAGCTAGTCTAGTTTTATGCTTTAAGATATGACTTGTGAGAAGGCAGAGAGCAAAAAAAAGCCTCATTATTGAATTTGAAGAAGAAGATAAAATATGTATTTTTTATGCTAAATTAGGTAAAAAATGGATTTATTAATTTAAGAAAAATGAAATATAATTGTAATAAATAGTAATTTTAAATTTCTTCTTCAAAATAAACTTGAAATTTTAACCAACAATAAAATAGAGCAAATGGATTAATTTCTTGTTATGTTATAATGAGTTCTTTTTTATTATTATTATTATTTTGCTTTT
>NW_019104536.1:1206687-1248075 GCF_001995035.1 Momordica charantia | reverse complement strand
GACCTCGGCCAGGTTCACCTCGGCCCTCATACTTAGCATCTGTCAACGCTAGTGGTGGTGATCTCGGCGGTCCGAGCTGGGCATGACTCATGAGTCATCTTGGAGCACCAATAGGGGTCCTCTACGTGTCCAGGGTATTCTCTTCCCCAAACAGCATTTATTTGTTTGTCGTAAACGACCTTTAATTTCCTGATCTGCTGTCGTGGTTTTCCAATTAGTGGGAGGAATGGGTCGTATACTAAAAAAAAGAAATAAACGGCGGATGATTAATCTGTTGTTATATGAAATTAAACTATTAATATTTTAAGTATTTAGGATCCACTGAACTATATTAATCAAACTCGCCTATCATAATAATTTCCCCATTCTTCTTTAAACCAGCTAGATTATTGGATCATAAAAAAATTTGTAAAATCCGAACCCACCCAAGTACAAAAATGGTAGATTTGGAGTAGAAAGTTTAGATTTTGTGTAATCTTTTCCCAATAATATAATATAATTCTATATCAATTAATATTCATAAACCCCCCGTAATATAGCACAAAGCTTAGTGGTAATCTCTAGGAATAAGACAGAGAAAACAATTAACAATATGAGATAACGTATTTGTAAAGCGCATCCAATTCCAGATACAGTCGACGGGCGGTGAGAAAATAAATTTTAATTGAAAATTTGCAAGGAGGAAATTTGTCGCTCCCACTCCCACTCCCACTGGTTTACTCTCCTCTATTCCCGGATTTGAAACGTCTAATCAAACTTAAAACCACGTGCCACTCCCCACTCATTAGTCATTAATTACAACTTGCTCCTACAAAAACCCAACTCTACCCCTCCCCCTCTTCCCTCGACGCGTGGTTTACAGGGGGCATTTATGTCCAGTAATAAAAATAACCAACCACCTCGACCACTGAAAACAAAGAAAACCAGGGGCCTTTTTGCCCCGGTGTAATCTCTCTATATAACCACCATCTCCAATTCCTCCTCTCCATCAAAATCTCAGAACGCAAAACATTCAAAACAGAGAAAAAAAATGAGTTCCGGAAGAAGAGGTTGGGTTGTAGCGGCGAGCGTGGGTGTGGTGGAGGCCTTAAAAGACCAAGGAATTTGCCGGTGGAATCATGCCATAAGATCGGCGCAGCAGTACGCCAAAAGCCACGTCAGATCTGTTTCACAGGCCAAGAAGCTTTCTTCTCCGTCGGCCGCGGCGGTTTCCGTTTCCGACAAGAAGCTGAAGCAGTCGGAGGAATCTTTGAGAACGGTCATGTACTTGAGCTGTTGGGGTCCAAATAATTGACCCACGTCGACGGTGCCGGCGCCGGTCCAAGTAGAGCTTAATTAGCCTAAACGGCGATTCGAGGGAGATTATAATTTTTATTAGTTATTAATTAAACAAAGCATTGGAAATAATGGCGCTTGCAGTTGAATTTGCAAGCGTTATTGTACTGTACATATATATCCATTCCAATTCCAAATTAATTGGAGAGCTTTGATCTCTGATGACATATTTAATGCTTGGGTTCTGAAAAGTTTTAATTTAGTTTTTATAATTCTTTTACAATTTCGCCGATAATAAATTTAAATTGGAGAGCGACAAAAAATTGGGGAAAACTTTTTGATTCCTCTTTCAAATTAATTTTGTTCTCTCTAAATTTGCACTATCAGTTCATTTTAATATTTATAAATAGTAAGAGAATAAATTAAAAAAGATTAATATTTGAAGAATTAGACTATAAAAGGTTAGACTATATACTTAATTTGAAAATTTTGTTTTTATAATAATTTTTTAATATTGACTCCACGTCATTTCAATAGATGACAGATAATGAATAGATGAAGTTTTATACTGATCAATATTGAGATGTTAAATTTACGCTTTCATTTAATGAGCAATTAATACGTTTTTGTCCTCACCCAAAGGAATGGACCTTATCCTCAACCGAAGAACTTTAATTTCAATTTTAGACAAATTACATTTTAACTTATTTATGATCACTAGACTTGGTCTTCTTCGTATTTGGTTTGAACTTTCTTCATTAACAGTATGTTTGATAATGATTGAATGTTGATGTATTTGTTATTTTCCTTGTTAAAAATGGTTGGATTACATCTAATTGGATAAGTTTTAGGCATTAAAAATGTCATCTAGAGTCATTTTCTCAATTTTCTTTTTTGATACACATTTTCTCAATTATTTTATAGGTATAATCCAAACATGATGTTTTAGGTGTGAAGGCACTAAATTTTACAATTGAAGCCCAACGATTTTGACAAGCCTATATTTACTAATTAAACTAAACTTGATTAGTAAATGTTATCTTGTTTCTGATTTGTAAGATCTTTGGAATATATTATTGATTAGTAAATGTTTTCTTGTTTTTGACGGCGAATGCAATCTTTGAAATATATTAAAAGCACAATCTTTGAAATAAATTAAAAGTACAAGGGATCATGAACAAAACATCGGAAAAGAATAACTAATAAAAATAATAATTAAAAATAAGATATATGATTTTTATTTTTATTTCTATTTTTTTAATACAATATAGATAGATGAATATTCGAACTCACAATCTTTTGATAAAAAATAAATACCTAAACTTTGAGATATTTATTTAATTAGTTGTCACCCTCTATAAAAATTTAGGAGGGATTTACATTATACATGTGATTTTCTCTTAATAATATTAAAAACTATATTTAGGTACTTATTTTACCTACCACCAATTAAAAATGGACAACTATTTTTTTAAAATTATTTTCTCTCTCTTAATTATCATATTTTTTTTGTGATAGTCCACTCAACCAAAAAATTTAAGTTTATGGATTGGATAAATTTAACTCATTTATATGGATTCTTAATAGTCTACTAAATACCAAATAAATACTACTCTCATGGATTGGTTTTATAATGGACTATTGAGTTTTCTTTTGATCATGAATTTGTCACCTTTTAATCTTGTTGAAATAATTTCTCTTTTTTTCTGGCTCTGTCGGTTATGTTTGTGTCGTTTTTTTTTCATGTTTTGTTATGAGAGGTTCCATTTTTTTTTTACTGTGGCTTCATTTTAGGGGGTGAGATAATCTATGTAGGTAACGTTTGCAAAAGAAAAAGAAAAGGAATTTCTCACTTTTTTAAATCTGATTTATATTCAGTGTGATTCAGAAAAATAAAAATATTGGTGAAACTTAGGTCTGTTTGATTGCAAATTCGTATTATATATATATAGTTCAGTAGATTCAGTGATTTGAGAGATTCGTTTTTTAATATTGTTTTCGGATTCTATGATCCAAACCGTAGAAATTCTAAAAACGACTTGTTTATATTTTCAGTGTAATTTCAAGATGCCGAATTATATTAAAAATGATAAAATGAAATTAAAACAGATAAAATACAATGTATTCTAAATTATATAACCTTGTAAAATAATAATCATACAAAATTCATAAAAAAAGTTAATAAATTAATTAGTATAAGTTTAGATTACACTAAATATTTAGTTGGTAACTATTTCCGATTTACCAATATATTACTGAATGCACCTCAAATAAATTTTTAAATTGAGATTCAATTATAAATATATTGTCAAAATAAATATTTGAAAAAACACTAAAAATAAGGAATACAATTCTAATTTTTATTGTTGCACCTTCATTATTTATTTCCTAAAAAGAGCTAATTAATATACGTTGAGTTCTGTTTTCTTTGCGGCACTAGATCAGTTAAGACCGACACGCGATCACACTTGCAAACCAGTGGGTGGGAGCGAGTGGTTTACGTCCCAAACTTCGAGCTCATAACAAAACCAACTGAATTTATGGAGAAATGGACCCAGTTTTCTCATTTGTATCCCTACCCTATCTCCAACCTGCTCAGCATCAGCAAGGGCAACCCAGTCATTTCGCATTAAAGTGCAGAAACCACTGGCCTTTTTGACGTTATTTTGTTAAATAAGCATTTGCCTGAGGTTTTTGGGTATTCTATCGGCCACGGACCCCATTCCACGTTCTTCACAACAAACCCAACCCAATAACTCATGTATATAAATTAGAAGCCCCAGCGTTTACCTCAATTTCATCAAACATATATTTTCGAACCAAAACTGAACCTTAACGTACTACACAAAGATGTGTGCCGGAAAAAGTTGGACGGCGGCGGCGGCGAGTATTGGGGCGGTGGAAGCCCTGAAACTGAAAGACCAAGGTTTGTGCCGGTGGAATTCTGCGGTGAGGAATTATGGCAACGGCCACCCGGCGGCGAGAACTCTTTCTCAACCCAATAATTTTTCTTCTTCTGTTGGCGGCGATTCGAGTGAAGTTAAAAGGGAAGATCATAAAGCCAAGCAGTCTGAGGAGTCTCTTAGAACCGTCATGTATTTGAGTTGTTGGGGACCTTATTGATTCCTTTTCAATAATGTCGTGTGTAACATTTTTGTAGAGTTTATTTCATCAATGAAATCGAATAACGATCAGAAATTTACACAATTCAATTCGGAATACAGAATAAAGTAATCGTCTTTTACTCTACATATATTTCAAAGAATATTGTTGAGATGTGAATATAGCCTCGAATCTCGGAAAAAAGAGCATCGTCTATAGTATATTAAATTGAGATATCTACATTTGTATGGTTTGTTTCGAGGATATATCTCAAGTAAATTCATGCGGATTTTTGAAGAAGAGTGTCTTTTTATTCTCAACAAGATAATTTTAGATAATCTTGATTCATTTATAAGTTATGAGTGGTTAAATTACTTTTACAATTATAACTTTACAATGGGTCAATCTTTTTAACACGTGAAAATAAACGACCACTTTAAACGCCTCAATATATGTGAGTTGAATTACTTGATAGTTTGGTAAGGTTAGACTATAATTCAAATAATTCATGACTAGACATATTGAGATCAAGTTGACTAATTAATGGACAACTTTGACTTTAGGGTTAAATTAAGTGGATACTAGGTTAATCAAGGCAAGTTCGAGTCATGTTACACCAATTAAGATGAAATTACAAGAACCTTCCTATTGATTTTGATAAGATATTACTTCCAAATTGTCCCGTCTTGACACTAAACAAGATCGAAGGTTGGTCTTTAAATTTGTTGTGTAATGTACTTAATGGTCAAATTATGCTGTCCCTAATTCCATCCTCAAAATTTGAGAAGAGGGCCTTCCCCATATCTTCCAATAATGAACAGAAACCTCCCAAATATGTTAATAAAACCATCGTACAAAAAGGAAAGCACTTTCTTCCCTTTGTGAAAGAGAGAGAAAATGGGTTGGGTTCAGATCAATTCCAAGTTCATCTCCCCTATCATAATGTCCCATTATATTCCTATACTTTAATACACGACAAGACTGCATTATTGTGGGTGCTATATGGGCTCCATAACATTGATTGAAAGTTGTTTTATTTGGGACATTCCATCAAACTACTCTCATTCTTTCTATAAATTAACTCAAGTTTGTGATAAAAGTTTTTTGTAATTATACATATATTATTTCAGAAAATTAACAACATATCTAACCAAATGCCAAATTTCTTTCTTGTCCAACCTAGAATTTGCGTAGCAATCAGACCAACAAGGGCTATATAGTCATTTGGTCACCGTTTGTACCCACTAAAAAGTAAAAACAACTGGCCTGAGGTTTGGGTTTTCCTACATTCCGTCGGCCATGAACATACGAAACCAATATTAATTGTGGTTGTACAAACAAAAAAAAGAAAAAACCTTTTTCTTCTAAAAACTTACAAATTTTTCTTCCCACCTTCTGAAAACCTAATAATAATTTATAATAGACATGGTCTAATTTAAGAATAGAATCTGATTGAGATCGATGAATTAAAAAATTATCATCTTTAATCAGGATTTATAACAAACATCAACTTCTTTTCAAGCGAATTAAAATTGAGCAAAGAATATGTGAAGAATCACTCATGTACTTTGAATATTGGTCCTAACTCCTAATTCATGACAATATTCAAACCTTTTTCGGACAATTATGTGTATTTAATTTCTCGTAAATCATTGATTATGTTCTATGACAATTTCCCTGGTCAGATTTTAAGAAGAGTTGTGTTCATCAAAAACCCCATCCAGAAAACTGACTGCAAGCGTAAAATTAAAATACTAAAAATTTTCGTATTTTTCAACCAATCCCCCAATAAACTAAAGAGTTGTTCGTTGTTAGGTTATCCCTTTCATTTCAACTGTGTTGGAGCTCGAAATTGCTGAGCTCGGTGCAAAGTAGATCGGATAGTACGGAATGAGCTTCGGCCAACTGTCCAATACCTTCCCAGAACACTTGAGACCTACAAAACAAAGTTAGCACTCCGACGAACAAGTCAGTTCTAGTCCGAGCTAACTTGCCGAGTCTATCTAGGATTGCGTACCTTGCATTTAAGGCAAGGGTTTCTATTTATAGAAATCGGGCCCGACAGGAATTCTGACACACCCTACAAACGCGGCGCGTTTTCGGGTACGGGAGAGACATTGTTACGGACTTTGCCTAAGGTCCGCTCGGCTCTACAGGTCCTACCCTAACCGCCGACCTGAGTACTGTGGAGTTAATTCCTATATTTTGCGTGCGCGTCAATTCAACTTTCCCTTTCAACCATGACACGTGGCAAGTCGGGATTCGTATCCAACAAACTCTTCTTTAAATGATTTATTTATGTAGTTTTTTTCAGTACAGTTCTTTAAATTATTTATTGCTTACTCTACCTTGCAAGTTGATCCTTTTACAAATTTAGAACTCTTTTAAAATTATTACTTATATTATCCTACCATTGTTAATTCTGCTGCGATATTATTATTAAAATTTCAAATAATCGGACTCTGACTTTAATTATTATCCAACACGAGTCATAACTCAATAATTACTATGAAAATCAATTTATTTACATCTTCAAAATTGGATGATCCGATCCTCTCTTCTTATATATGTTCAAGGCCGAAAAGTTTCTCATAAAGAAAAATAAAGACACTTTTGCAGCAAAAAATAAAATAAAATAAAGAAAAAGAAAAATAAAGACAGCTTAAGTGGGAAATCGGGACTGTGTGGTCGTTATTACACAACAGTGAGACATTGAAATAATGTCTGATCATCTTATTTGGTTGTGATTTGCCATCTTATTTATTTTTAGAGATAGATTTGCCATCTTATTATACAGTACAAGAAAGTTTTGCTCATCTTAAAAAAGTAGAAAGGTTGATTTAAAGAACATAAAGTAGAGTTTTAAAGATCATTTGAGATATCATTTGATTCTCTTATATAAAAAACTAATAACTATCATATTCAATCTCTTAGTTGAAGTTATTATTTATGTATTAACGTCCTTATAATTGAATGAGTTTTTTTTCTATCTTTTATTATTATTATATATATTTTTTTATCAATCTCAATCGAAGACAGCTCATTACCCCATATAATATACATATATATTTGCACATAGCTACATTATACTTATATATTTTAATAGGGATTACTTGATTTGATTTCAAATGGTAAAGATAAAGAAAATTGAGAAGATCTTATCTTAATTTAAAATGTTTGGCATGGTTTGATAGAGGACCACACTTGAAATGGACCCAAAAGAGACAAAAAATTGGTGGTGTTTGGAAAAGAGCTAAAAAATAGAGGAAGAGAACCCACCACAAACAAGCTTCAAAAGGATGGAGAAAAGGACAGCCACTTAAGGGTTTAATGTATTAACAATTCATGTTCATTTTGTAAATGCACTTATATATATTAACTTCTTCATAAATATTTTACTAATCTGGTTTTTTCTTTTGCAAAAGAATATTTTTCTAATAAATTAATTACTCCAAACCTTTTCCTCCACCCCTCCTCTCCGATATCTCCAATCATCGATCAAGCTTGCAGTCATCAGACGAGATATGATTCATGTTAAATTAAATTTGAATGATGTTACTTTTGAACTCTGAGAGACTTGGTACCAATAAAGATATTGTTATCTTATTTATTTTTATTTTTTATATCAATAATTTAACTAATGTGAGGCTATATTGTTTACATCTCCAACCATCTTAAATTCAATTAGTTTTTTATTCATCTATTTTCAAGTAAATCAAGAGTTTTTTCTTATTTGAGTGAACATTCTCTTTTTTCTAGAATACCCTGCTCATTATTAAGAGGAGCTCTACTATAGACATCCAAATTATGGGATAATCGATATTATTGTCACTTTTTATTGCACACGCTCCCTTATACTACAATCAATTAAATATCCTTCATAGACTCACATTATTGAGATAATTAATTAAGGCTCACCACTTTTTGTTCAGCGTACGATAATTTACCTATAACTCACGTGAATACTTCTGAGTATCACTAAAATTCAATGAAAGTATTATCTTTACTATTCATAACCCATACCGGACTTTAAATTTGTGACATTGTCACCCAAATTACTATGTTTTCATGAGATCTAGAACCGACGTGGAAAATGTGACAAATATTTATTTAAATAAATCCAAAAGAAAAAAGTGTTGTGGAGGCACGCGGTGCCCATCCACTGTCACGTGATATCACTGACCCGGAAAAAGTTTTCCACTCATACGGTAACACGGCCACTCCATACTACCGCCACTTATCAATGACATGTAATCCCATTGGGACCCACATTATTTTTAATATTAATTTACAATATGGTGAAATGGCGGTAGAACGGAGCCAGCATACTACCTTAGGGATGAAAAATTTCCCCCTTCGTAGGGATACCGGATACATCCGAAAAAGCCACTGGCTAAATTATAACCTGTCTATTTCCTAGAAATTAAATCACCACGTCACGACAAAAAACTCCCCTCCGGGATTGAATTGGAATAAAGTAACCACTGGGACCCACTCCGGAAAAACTAGTTCAAATTTTGGCGGACTCTCATTGGTTGGTAAGAGATGAGTCATCTGACATCGTATGGATAAGTGACACGCAACCCCTATCCTCTGGTCCGAATTCCGATTGATTGCTGCAAATTCTCTCCGATATGTCAGATATTTATCGCGGGTTTTGGCCTTTAGTTATTTTCTCGGGCCGTTAAATCTAACGGACACGGAGGACGGAAAATGGGAGATAGAAAAAACCGGTGGTTTATCTTAAAACCGCCTTGCAAATCCTGTTTCCGGTTTGCAGACTAGACCCAGCTGCTCTGTCTATAAATATCACTGCAATTCCTCCGTTTTGGCAAGCAACGAAGATCTGGTGAACGAGTTGAGTGAGTGACTCAGTAGCGGCGGACGATTTTCTCAACTTTGAGTAATAAAACGTAAAATATGAGTTGCCTGAACAGAGTGGGGATGGCGGCGAGCGTGGCTGTGGCTCAAGGCCACACGGAGATCGGGCATAAGTGGAAATCTGGCCTTAAATCTCTCCGGCAAGGCAGGAGACTTTTGTCTTCCGGTGAAAATCCGGCGGATCTCCGGCCACTGTCCAGTTTGATGGGATCGGAAGGCCCCGGAGCCGTCCAGAACTGTGACGCCGGCGACAGGAGGGCGCAAACCGAGGATTCGCTCCGGCGAGTCATGTACTTGAACTGTTGGGGCCAGGGTTGATTTGACCAGAAGGTTATCGTCGGTGATGTATGAAGGAATCTGATCGCCGATCGGTGGTCGGGATCGGATTCTCGGGGCTACAAAGGCGAGTTGGAATTCAAGGTAATTGATCCGGAAACGACGCCATGAGGATGATGAATTGATCGATAGCTTGAAAATTATTCGGAATGGATCGCTATGTAGCTTTGAGATAATTGTACAGAAAAAAAGGGGAATGGTTTCGTTGAATAAAAGAAAATCTTGGTTCTGATTACTTTTTGAGTGTTCATATGCAACTAATTAGAGCACAACCCTAACTAAACTGCAGCAACTCGTGGTGATCAATAGATCAGATCCAGATCCGTTCAACTAGTTTCATGAATTGAATGCTTAACCCTCGTATTTCAGATCCCTAACCACTACACGGAGAAAGTTCATAGACTAAAAATTGAAGAACCTGCCATTAATTTGCAGTAAAAGATCAGGCTACCAAGTGGGCAAAGAAGCCAAATAAACAGAATCAATTACAGAAACTTCTTGGAGCCGAGATTTGTAGCGAAGTGAGTTCCATGTCAAGTGGTTAGAAGTTCGGCCGTTGGAGTCACTGTTCATATTTTCAGATGATTCCGAATCCAGTTCTGTCATCTCACTTATTTCTAAACTCTATTAATTTCCTCTTCTGTCTTTCTCTGTCTTTCTTTTACTACCGAATTCATCGGCGGAAACTTCATCAATCTTTCAAGAAAGAAAAAATTCGACCAAGGAAAATTTGCAACTGAGCGCAGAATTGGTTCCAGTTCCAAATGTTCGAAACGGAAACATGACCGGTTTCTTTTACTCCCAACCGCCAAAACTTCATCAATCTTTCAAGAACTTGAAATAGAGAAAATTTTGACCGAGGAAAATTTGCAACTGAGTGCAGAATTGGTTTCGGTTCCAAAATCCATGTTCGAAACAGAAACACGACTGGTTTAATCTTCTCGAGGAGGTGCAAGTGTTATATGCATAAAACATAGCCATTCCTTATATGAAATCCATTTGCCTCTTGGTGGTTACTGCACTTTTTCCAAATTTTATTGAAGTCTAGATGTACATAACCACACAAAATCACTTAGAATTTGTGCTTCTGATGTCTGCAAATGTAAGCTTTGCCTTTGAATAAGATTTGGAAAGATCAATCCTGAAAATGAATGCGATGTGTGAACCCAAAAATCCATTTTCTACAACTTGAAACCTCAGTCTTTGTTACTTAAAATGTTGCAAGAGTCTTTGAGTCTTTGTTATCCTCTAGTTATTTTGGTGGTCATAAATACAGGAACCACCAACTTCTTTGAAGTCGTAGTCTCAATCCCAACCAATTAATTTATTGGACCATTAATTTCAGTACTAGACAATGGGTTGTCTTTTTCTAGCTAGGGGCACATTCATCATTATTTACTTCAAATTTCAAACACTCGCGCACCCATGCAAAATAACTCAACTGAATACATAGACCATCTACCAAAAATTTGATTTAAGGTCCCATCTACTTAGCTCGGAATGAAAATCAATTGAAATGAAAATGTTATTCCTTTCATATTGTTTGTACTGTCTGGAATCTGAATAAGATATATAACAATTACTATACTCCTTTCTCTTTTTTTAGCTAATTACAAATATATTATTGTAAAATTACAATAATAATGAATTTTAATTTAATTTATTACTATATTATTGATAGTAAATATTTTTTATTATAACAATTTATTTAATATTAATAAATAATTAATATTAAAATAAAATTATATCAAATTAATAATTAATAATTAAAATAAAATTACATCAAATAGTATCTATTGATATTAATTAATATAAATTAATAATATTATATAATAAAATCACATCAACTAATGAAAATTGAATAAGTTATAGAATTATAAAAAAATTAATTAAAAATTGCATGAGCGTAATTAATAGATGAGAGAGAAAAGGTAAAAGTTGTAAAGTAATTGTAATAAATATGTGAGATCACGTAATAAAGAATGATTGATGAGGTTGTAGGAGTGTAATGAGGTATGAGATTACAAAATTTTAGGTGGATCCCACCATTTGATTCCATTCCTACAATTTGATAAATATCATCAAAGTGAATGAACACCATCAAAGTGAATGAAAGTTTTCGTTACGATTGTGGGTAAGTAAACGGGTCTAAAATTAAAGTTAGAGGTTCAAATCTCCACCCTCACGTTTAACTTAAAAGAAAAAAAAGGTTTCAATCTGTGCAATTCTATTGGGCAACAAAGAACCGCTAAATTTTGTACAAGTACTTTTTTATTTTTCTTTTTAAAAAGTATTTTTTTTCTCTCTTCCTCTACATTCCTTCCCTCGAGTCAAAAATTTGATAATGAACACGGTCAGTAGAGAAGTAGTTCGAAACATACAAGTAGACTCCTAAACATATATGCATGAATAGAGCTGTAGAGTACTTTAGTACAAGTAGACTCCTAAAAGAAAAACTCTTATTAAACATATATGGATGAATAAAGCTCATTTTGGGGTTCACTATGTAAAAATGGTTTATCATCGTTGCGTTTAGCGGAATTAAACCAGTTTAATAAACTCACGTCTATGGAACTCTTTTGATATTACCTATTTGCTAAAAATCATATGACAAATTAAGCATCCATAACCCATTTATTTTAGATTATATAAATCCAAGCTTCTCGGTCCTATGTTTTAATAAATCTAGGCACGAGCCTAATGCATCACTTAATAGCTTTGAGTTTTGTAAGTTATCCGCACATTGAGTAAATTCCATTAACAACAAATCCCACAATGGTTCAATTCAATCACTTCAAATCATGATCACAACTCAACCGATAATAGAAAAATGTTGGAGCTCGAGAACTGAGAAAAGCAACTCCCAAACAATGCAGGAGAAAGCTTATTATACACACACCAGACCTAGAATCCAATTTTAGGTTTACTAAGAAGATGATGGAAAAAGAATCACGCAGGTAAAGAAAAGCTCCGTTGTCCTCCAAGGTTGTTATGGGGTTTAATTTCCCATGAACTGACCTGATGCGCTTCTTCCGGTGAGATAAAAGGCAAAGAGATCTCGCGGATCATCAACTCGCCACAAAATGGGCACTCTCCCGCTATGGCATCATCCAACTGCGTCCGGAGCTGCGGTAAAATCGACATCACAAAGTTAGGTACAGACAAGATAACAGTAACCAAAAGCCCAAGCTAAGTTCGATAATATGCGACTATTCAATTGGAAACTGAATAATATATTACAAAAAGAGGAAAGGGGAACAATGATCTGCCGAACTCAGTGAATGAATTTACAAGGTCCCGTTGATATTCAACAGAAAAGTAGAGTAAGTATAAAAGTTCCCGTCCAAAGATTCCCAAGATGAGGTTACGAAATGATGAAAATGGAACTAATGCGTTAGTAGGAGAGTGGGAGAGAAAAAAGCCCTTCCGAAAGATTAAGTTTTTCTCTTTCTTCAATGTCCTAATAGAATCACTCTTGGTTAAGATGCCTTGTGAAATAACAATATGCATTATCGAGCAATGAGCATGCATATACAAGTGACATCAACTGAAATTCCCAGCAATATGTTCCAAAATGCTTATTCTTAATGCCAAAAGATAACCTTATCTGCAGGAGTCATGCTAGAGATGGATTCTTCAGCAGAGCTTCCATTCGAGTCCTTTCTTGTCTCACCACCCAGTAGAGTAATTTGCTTTTGCAGATCCAGTATATACTCTGCCTGTAAAATTAATTCTAGAAGTTAGATGCAATTACCATTGCTACCCTATGGAACTTAGGAACCCAAAACCCAACTCATGACCATGAACTAAGCTATTACATCACATTGGTTTCCATTTCATTGTAACTCTGCCCATCATATGAAGTGCATAAGATGCATTCCACCAGAAAAATTGGTTACAATCTCCCAACCTCGCCATACACACACAACAAGCTTCCGTTAATCTAATTTAAAGAAAATATACTTCCCACATGCAATCAAATAATGGATAACGTCATGGAAAGATGCTGCCACCATGTTATGGAACAGAATACTACATTAGTTAACAAAAAAAAAAATGCTGCCACAAGTTAGACGCCCATGTATAATTTTTTTCCCTAGAAGTTTCAATTGCTGACTTACTTGAGCTTCATCTGTGCAACGTGTAACATGAGCGATCAAACATTGAGCATGGAATCCATGGCCACATGGAAAGACAT
This sequence comes from Momordica charantia, assembly GCF_001995035.1. The sequence continues at coordinate 1,234,283 of NW_019104536.1, read as the reverse complement.
AGAATGGGGCCATCTGTGCTACTGATGCATAGCTTGAAGCCATCCGGTAGTCTCTGCCCACAGTTAATATTCTACGCTTACAAGCCTGGTGAAACACAAATCTAGGTCTTAGTATTAAATGAAGAAATGAAGTTCGCTCTAAACTAAAAACATCAAGTAGAGATGGAAAAAGGTGTATTACAATATCGTTTCTGTAGGTAGAATTGATTTAAACAATAGAAAACTAAGGATTTGATTATTTCACATGAACACGAAGTCCAAGGCAGGTTTTCAAGGTGTTTGTGGAGTCGGCTAGAGTAACCATTATTACATGGATTAACTATTGAGAAAGAGGGAAAGGAAAATGCTATAATGCTCTATAGTGAAGAGAATGGTTGCTTCTATCCATAGAACAGCATACATCTGCACCATCACCCTACACTTCATTTAGAGAGAAGGTAGACACCGCCATCATACACTTTGCTAAGATTTAAGAACATCAAATATTAATTTTTAATATCTAAGATCTAAAAATGTGAGATGTTCTATAGACAATCCCAACCAGAAATTAGATGGTTCTTCTACACTCCCAACTTGTAATCTTGCATATAATTTTATACTTGTTCATGTGGCGTGCAATGTCAAGCTAAAGAAATGGCAAGTAATAATGTGTTTAAACTAGGAAGTTGTAGTTAAGCTGTGTGATTCGCAACTACATACTAATAACTGAAAGAATGCTATCAGGCTAGCACCAGAATGATCAATACCCCACAATCTTCATCTCGATCAATTACAGCATATCTTTGAGCAAGAGCATTGATATCTTTCCTAATATTATCGGCACCATGAGTTGCATCATTCATCTCCTGTTTCAGCTGATCAATTTGCTTGTTATAATCTTCTAATGACAAGCAAATTGCCTCCTACATAGATATGTAAAGAATTTTTAGGAAGCTGCAAGAGATTATTGAAACTCCAAATATACAAGCAGAGAGAAAGAAGATTATTGTACGCTACTACAAATGAAATATTATAGCATGGTCGCCATCTTTTTATAAACAGTTAAAGGAAATGTAGAGTTCATTCAATTTCATATACACCTATGAAACTAAAAATATCTTGTATCAGGACCATTTTCTTATCTCCAGGACCATATGGTCCTAAATCCAGATTGATCATGTCCTCTTACAATAGAAACCCCAACATCCTAAGCATAATCAAGCTCATTAGATGTTGAAGTCATTCATTCAACCAGCAACAAACAACTCATTTTTAAAAAATTTGAATTGAAAATCAAAATCAAACAAAAATAACAATTGTAGAAATTGGATAAAGACCAGCAGCAAAGAAATTCTACATTGTATAGAATAGAGAAACATCCAGCAAGTTGGGCAAAATCCTTAGAAGCCTCCCTATAAGCCAAGCTTAACACAAACACCGCACTGTTCCCCCCTCACTATACCCTGCCTCCCTCCAATTTTTAATCCTCCAGTAAAGCTTACAAACTTCCCCTTCTAACAAACTCACAGACAAGCTAAATAATTTGTATAGCTAAACTTGAAGAATCTAACAAAATCCCAGGTCATTCAAGAAAAATTTAAGGCTCCCTATGAGCCAAGCTCAACAAAAATTCCTCACTATTCCCTCCCTCCCTCCATCAATTTATAATGCACCAGCCCAAAACTTCCCCTCACTTCTAACAGACTAAGATACAAACTAACTAGTTGTGGTATAGCTAACCTTGATATCTAATCTAACAAAATATTATTTTTAAGATGATAAAAGAGGTTGGTAAACAGAGAAAAGAAATCAACATGATCCCTAAAGTTGGAACGAGGAGTTTGTTAAAAATAATAATTGCACCTTGAAGTCATCAATCAGAGCAAAGTCTGGAAAGAAGGGCAAAATATCCTCAATCTTTAATAAACCATCAGTTTCCTTTAGAAAAGCTATTGCTTTTCTTATGTTCTCCCTTTTAGTTCCTTTTTCCAGTTCAATAACATGCTTGGCGATCATGAGCCAAAGCTTCTTTCTTAAGTCTTCATCATCCTCAACCTTGTCCGCTTCAGCCATAGCAAGCTCAGTATCAACCTAATGCACCAAGATAACACAAGAAATGTGTTTTAATATGCATGTAAATAGCTATGACTTTATAAGAAGTTGACCAAGAACATTTAAACATTCTCTAAAAGAGAAATTGAAATTCCCAGGTCGTAGAGCTTTTCAGGGGTACTTTTCTAGTTCCAGTTTTTCAGGTGCTAGTTTTGAAATAAGAATAAATAAATAAACAAACATCCAGGTGACCTGTAGGCATTATTGATGTCTACAGCTTTAATATGCTTGTAAATAACTGACTTTGTAACAAGTTGATCAAGAACACTAACATTCTCTAAAAGGGAAATTAAAATTCCCAGGTTGTAGAGCTTTGCAGGGGTAATCTTCTAGTTCCAGTTTTTCAAGTGTTAGTCTTAAAATAAGAGTAAATAAATAAATAAACATCCAGTTGAGCCGTAGGCATTATTAAAATTCCAAGGTCGTAGAGCTTGTCAGGGGTATTCTTCGAGTTCTAGTTTTTCAGGTGCTAGTCTTAAAATAAAAATAAATAAATAAATAAATAAACATCCAGGTAAGCTATAGGCATTATTGATGTCTGGTTTACTAATTTTTTCTATCCCCCCTGGCTAGGGGGAAAAAAAATTCAACATCAAGTTTGTGCTAGAATACATAAAGTAAACAGCATGAATTAATAGAACAACTTCACAGTGAATGTGACCTGTAGGGCAAGAGCAACTGCTTCTTCATGCATGTCCATCATGCTGTATATATGAACACAGGCTCGCATTCTCTTTTCCTTGAGACAAAGACGCAAAGCATACTTTGGATCATAGAAGAACTCGGGGCCATTTTCCTGCCCTTTCCCAAACTTGCATTGCAGGAAACGTAAAAGTGCACTGTCGTCTTCCTATTATAATAAAAAGAAAACCAACAATGAATTTGTATATAACTTCCTCCACGTTCAATAAAAACAGTAAAAATATATGCATAAGTAAAACTCAAATGTTATTTATTAGTATTTCCAATTAGGGAGCCTCCTTTTTGTAATCTCTTGTTGTTTCCATTCGTACATTTCATATCAGCCACAAAAAGTTTAGTTCCTTATCAAAATAATAATTAGTACTTCAAGTTAATCACAATTTCAAGCCACTCTAAATCAAAATTTAACCTGCCACACATTGTCTAGAATTGGTTCTCCAATACAAGTTTAGTAACTCACTCCAAACCTTGCTGTCAGTTATTAATTTCAACTGAAACCACAGAACAACAGATTAACTATATGTTTGAAGACTTTCTTGGAGATATATATGATATCCATATAAGGTGCATGCCTACACCATTTCTAAAAGAAAGGAAATCTCACTAAAAAGACTACTTAATCAATCTATTAACAGGAACAAAAAAATCCCAAATTCTATTTCTAATATGAAATGCAAATCAACCTGCTTGGCATACAAAGACAGCAGCAAGTTGTGAACTCCAGGATCCTCATTATGTAATCGATGAACACAGTATTCCAAGTATTTGATGACTTCGTGAGTTTCATTCCTGAAAGTTATACAAACAAGTAATTCACAGTTGGCTATACCAATTAAAAAATTGATGTTTACTTTGAACTATTACTCTCTAAGCATTATAAGTTACTCCTAACTCCAAAAGATATATATGTGTGTGTATATATATATATATATTAATAAGAAACAGATGTGTATTAATCACAAAAAAGAGGATAAAGCCAAGGGGCAAAGGGTGGAGATCACCCTATCCCAAGCAGCAAGAAATAAGAGCATTACAATCACATATAATCATAGTGAGGCTATAGTTACAAAAGAATTTCTCGTGGTTGGTTGAAATTGGACATCTGCTCGACAAACTATTTTAGTATTTTCATAACTTATTATCATTTTTTCATGTGGCCCACGCCCACAAATCCACCTCTCACTACCTAAAGATATTAGATTACTCAACCACATCAAGAAAGAATCCAGAGGAGAAAAGAGTATTAAACGTGATAGGAGTATAATATCAGTGTTAAGACATTAATTGCAACTGCCACATCCTTCCATAATTTTAACTTTCTATGGATCTCCAACTATAGTTCCGACAAAAACACATCTTCATTCTTTGGAAATTTCCACTAGTTAAACATTTTATAATAATAGATTTCCAACAAGAAGTTTCAAGCCCCCCACCGCTATCATCCTGATCCAAACCTCAATCCTTTTTTTCTTCTCTCTTTTTGATAATTTTGGAAGTGCAATCTAGTTTTCAAGACCCTCAGCTAATATCATAGGACTACTTGAGTTTGCAACATTTCATGAAACTCATAGAATACCTACTATCCCAGGTAGGTGATTACCCTCTTTTGAACCCATAACTTAAATATGTTTACTTTACTACTTGTCCCTGTGGACCACTAGGTCAATCCTGGTGGTAAATCCCAAGATAGTTATCTCTATCTAATTCATATAGTTAAAATCTGAGTGAATTTGGAAGCATTAAATATGTTTACTTCACTACTTGTCCCCTTGGACCACTAGGTCAATCCTGGTGGTCCATCCCAGGATAGTTATCTCTATCAAATTCATATGGTTAAAATCCAAGTGAATTTGAAAACCATCCTCATTTTGAAAAAGATACTTGAGATAAAATGTAAATTATGGAAATGGAAAAAAAGATCGTGCTGTTTGAAAATAACTGAAAAACAGAATGAAAAATACTTTTCAAATTTGTTCCATTTTCCATGTAATAAATAACTAAAAACATTAAACTAATAAGAGAAGATTAGAAAGCAGTATAACATATTAATTAACTTTAAGGTGGTGATAAATTCAAATTACTTTGCATGAGGTTCCCCTGAATAACGCATCATTGCAGGAATCAGCTTCCTTGGGTTAAGATTGTTTGTGATCATCCATGACTCGACAGTCTCATATGCATCAAGCATGATAAGCTCTGGGGCAAACTTGTACTGCAACATATAAATTCCATACCTTGATTTTAATGAATATAAAGGTGAAATAATGAAAAGTAAATATGTAAATGCAGCACGCTGAATTCTAAAATTTGACCAATACCTGAAGTTCAGCAGGCGCTCCAGGTTTTTGAAGCACTTCTAATGCTTTCTTTGCTTCCCCTTGCTACATCAAAAGACCAAAGGAGAGAAGTATGGAAAAATATATATACATAGTTATAAAAATATATAGTACTGTGAACAATAATGAGATAATAAAAAGTTTAAGAAATGAGGGAAGATTGGTTAGAGAAATGAAAACTTATGTAACATATTTTCTTATTTCTTTTAAGAATAATTATAAAAAAACTAAGGAACACTGCAGTGTACACCTCAATGGGAGCACTTATTGTCTAATGCACTGATAGGTTTGCTATTAGGATAGATTAGGGATATTGTTAGGGTATTAAGTGTATATTGGTAATTGGATTTAGGAGGTTTAGTTAAAAAAATAGAGGGAGGGGGAAATGGTGAAGGTAGGCAATTAGTAGTATGGTTTAGGCTTGAGTAAGAATACTCAAGAGAAGAGGGGAGGGTCCAAGTACCTCGAATTACTTGGTAGTACTTGTAGTTCTTATATTTTGTTATATTTCAATATATTTTTAGTTCGGGTTCTATCATGCACATACTTTAAACTCCGATTTGGTAGTTGGTAAGGTGAGGTATAGAAACACCACGGGGTCCTTGCCTAAGTGGATGTTGAGAAATCTCACAAAAAGAATGCCCTACGTAGGTGTTTAATAAAGAGCAAATGGTGGATATCCTTGGGAGGTAAAGAAAAGATTCTACTAGTAAGAATTTTATTGCTCTGTGGGTTGATATTGCAAAAACAAAATATATCTTTGAACGAAGCATCTTTTTTAAGAGTGGAAATGGGTGGAGAGGCTTAAATTTTGGACTGATGCTTGGCTAGATCCTTCTCTGACCCAGCTTCTCCCAAATGTTCTCCTCTTCAATAGATAGTTGGATGAAAGGTTGCTCTTCATATCACAGATGGAAAATGTTCACCTAAACCAAGAATAAGGGTCTTTTTTCCCTTCTTCTTCTTCTTCTTTTTGGAAGTTTGAATCTTGCCTCTTTACTTGTAAATCTGCCAATTTCCAGCTGAATAATAGAGGTAGCAGGTGGGATAGCCCCCACTCTAATCTGATTTTAGGAGCTAAGAACCCTGAGATGACCAAGTTCTTCCTTTGTTCATGGCTTACAAAAGTCTAAACCATAAAGATTCAGAAGTTAAATCCTTCCATGGCCTTATTGCCTGCTGTTTGCTCTGATTGTTTATCCAAATAAGAACCCGTGGACCATCTATTTGTTCACTGTCACGGGCTGAAAGGGGATTAAATTTACTAAGTCAAATTTTTGGTTTTCTTAGGTGCAGTCCTAAATAAATTAGTGCTTGGCTGTACGGAATTCTCTTACCAGTGGTTGCATGGGAGAGCAAGAATTTGTGGCTAATGCTTTAAGAGTTATATTGTGGTAGCTTTGGAAATGAGGGAACAACAGAATTTTCAGAGATAAGTACAGACTTTTTGAAGACTTTTTTGAAATAGTACAATTTAATGCCTCTAACTGGTAGGAGGGCTCTTCGCAAAGAATTTTGTAATTACATTCTTCAATAAATCTATATAGGGGGTGTTTTGTCTGAGTCCTGTCTTTCAGGCAAGGGAGCATCGTCTCCTTGGGCTTTAGGTCATTTGTCTTCTTAAAAGTCTCTGCTTCTAATATAAAAGAAAAATTCCAAAAGGATGGTCTTCACCCAATTGGTAGATGAAAACAATACAAAACATTTCATCATAAGTTCATATTGGTGGTAATATGGCACCTGAATGTAATGGTGGACGACAATTTCATACTGCTCCTTTAGACCAGCAAAAAACACTAGCTCCTCGACGCGACCATAACTGCAAGATATCATCTTGTAGATAATTAAAGTTATTGTATTGAAAATTATTCAACGGAAAATGATAGAAACAGAGATTTGAGAACAATTACGCTTCATCCAAATCATTATCTCTTTCACTTTCTTACCAGAAGATGCATACTGATACGGTGAAACAAAAATTTTTTGCAGATAACATGACAGAGTACCTCTCTAAGAGTTTCATTGTAGTGACTTCATCCAGTACATCTTTGCAATCACTAAGAAAAGCACGAAATTCTTTAATGATTGATTGGTACTCTGTACTATGCCCATCAGATGCAATGTCATCATCCAAGAGTAGACGGTTTATCTAAGATCAAAAAACAAAGAAAATAATTGAAACCTAGAAAAAGAGAATTTCATTTCCATGATATCATGGAGAAAATTGGAATACCGGTCAGAATTTATATCAGACAGACATTTCAGACTGTTCATATCATGTTGTATATCATACAATTTTTCACTTATTGCATCTAAAGAGCGCTAGAGAATTAATGGAAAAAAAGTCCTAATAGAAATAGTGTCACTATTTTCCACTCAGGAGTCCGTGTCAGACCAAAGTAATAACCTTATCCAAATACAACTCAGTTGCCCAGGTGGAAATCATTGTTATTTGGCATTTATCATCCTGGGTAAGATTATCAAGCTTCCGCAACAGAAAAGTTCTTAAAGCATCCTGCAAGTGAGAAATCAAAATAAATTTGCTGTAAGAGGTAAAAGATCAAAATCAAGTCAATCTACAAAGCACATGCAAATCCAATCTCATGTAGGCTTGTAATGAATGTCTCATAACAACAATGATTAAGAGTATACCTAAGATTTAATTATATGTAGCTATAACTGCATGCATATTTTTTAGGGTGGCAGCTGTAAGTAACAGTCTATCAGAATAATGTCTTCCCACAGATCAACCAGGTCAAAGTGAACAATGGAATCTCGGTCAAGGATTTTGCCAGTTGGAAACAATTTGTAAAAAGAAAAAAAATCCAATTACATGACGGGATCAAGAAATACAAGCATTAAAAAAATCCCAGTTCAAAAAATATGCACATCCAACAAGAAGTATAAGGGGGAAAATTCGACAAAAGAAAAATAAAGACTACAGGAAAAAGCACGGGTCATTTGTCCAACAAATAAAACAAGATGATGATGCAGACAAATTGTCATACGCATATTCATTAAGCTGCAAAGGTTAAATGACGATAAGAAGTTTTATTTACCTGTTCGCTTGCACTTATAAATTTCAGAGTGATCTCTTCAAATGATAATATGTAATTGATCTGCACAAAAATGCTCTCTAAGTAACAACATTGATATCTACATGAAAGCCAAAGAAAACTATTAATCTTGAAAGTCTCCGATAGTAAGTTGCAGATACTCGATCAATATGACATATCCAATGATCAGTTTGCTCTTAGGCAATCACTTGGTGTAACAATAACCATTTAGGAATATTAGGCAATCACTTGCAAGTTTTCCCAGAATATTTGGAGCCGGTTCTTTAAAGATTTTTGAGGTTTCTTGGGTTCGTCATAGAGTTCGGGGGCTACGGTGGAGGAAGTTCTTTTGTCTCATCCTTTCCGAGAGAAATGGAGGTTTTTGTGGCAAGCTTGTTTCTTTGCAATTTTGTGGGGGATTTGGTTGGAAAGGAACAACAGAATTTTTAGGGGGTGGAGAGAGATAGCGAGGTGGTTTGGGATCTCATTAGATTTAATGTTTCTTTATGGGGTTTTGTTTCGAAGATGTTTTGTAATTACCAGTTAGTTTCTATTCTTTGGATTGGAAGCACTCCTTTAGGTAGGGCTCCTCCCAATAGGCTTTTATTTTTGTATGCCAGTGTTTTTGTTTTCCATTTACATTTATCTTAATGAAAAGTGTAGTTTCTTATCAAAAAAACAATAACCATTTAGGAATCATATACAATAAATAAATAAAATTAAAAAAAAAAAGGCAAGCTAAATAGAATAAGAGAAGGAGATTTCACTTTAGCATAGAAGGACGCAGCTCTGAGATAATCCTTGGATTCTAATGCACCTTCAGCCTGCATCATTACTTACACTAGTTAAAGAAGAATGGTGCAAAACACAACCACATGTTAGAGACAAATCAACCTCCAAATTGGTAGAATTCCTAAAATTTTATAATATTATTGCAAGAAACTGGAATTAAAAAATAATAAATAAATAACTTTCACAATGCCTACAAGCCAGCTACCTAGTACCTGAGCCAGATAGACTTGGTCTCTCTGAAGAGAGTCGCGACAATTGGCTAGTGCTGCAGTGTACTCTTTCATGTCCAGATAAACCTTCCACATATCTCGTCCTTCATCGTTAACAGATACCTATGCTTAAAGGAAACAAATTCTCTTATAATACTGCCGTGAAATGAAACCCAAAGAAAAAGAAAAAAGAAGACATACCTGAAAAACAGAGTTTTGGTCATAAGCATAAAATAAACCAGCAGTGGCATCACTACATAAACCAAGGATACCCCTTGAGGTTGCCTCTGCCGTCTGATCAAACTGGAGTTCCTCAATGATTTGCTCACTAATTCTATTTACAACCTAGAAATAGTAAATAATTCAAGATGAATTTTAAAGCTAGAACAAGAGAACTCATGAATGCAAAAAATGAATCAGGTAGAAGAAACCTTGTGGGAAACTAAAGGAATCCTCATCTAAATTCCAAGGACATGAATCCCCATACAAACCATCTTATAAACACACACACACGAAAACCAAGGCTCCCTCACTGAGTACTAAAATATTCAGTCCGTGAGGTTGCGTGTAGTAATAGTTAAAACAGACCTTTACTAAAAAGAAGGAAAAAAAATATTCACCATTAAACTTGGCAAGTAGTATCAATTTTCACCTTAAATTTTCAATTTCATCAAATTGTATTGGATTTGAAAATTTGAAACTTTGATAAGTGTTGCAATTTTTACCATCTATTCAATTTTCACTATTCACCACTAATTTTAACCAAAAAGAAAAAACATTAAAAACTCACCAATTTAATGAAAATCAAGCTTAAATTAAGTTTGACAATATCAACTGTTAAATAACTTCTCCAAAACTTAAAAATTGCAAAAAAAATTGAAAAAAAAAACTAGCTCTACCATCACTTTTGTCTCAATCATACCAATCTCATACAAAATATATATTTATAATTCATTTGACGCACACGAGAATACTTTTTTCAGCAATTCTTCAAATGAAAATTTTTTAGAAGTGTAAAAATTGTAAGGTGAATATTGCAACACCTATCAAAGTTTAAGGTTCAATTTGATGAAATTGAAAATTTAATTTAAAAATTGATACGCTTTGCTAAGTTTAGGATAAAAATTGATCATTTCCCTTGAAAAATTAACAAGAAACATAACATACGAGTTAACACAAGTTGCTCAGACAACACACCTTAACCTTGTTACCAATCAGAAGCAAGAAATGAAATTCAGACACTGCCATGGAACTTGGTTTAACTGTTCCAGCACTTTCAGACAACTTAGAATAGTCCAAAAGAGCCTTATTTTCAACAAAATTTTCATCTCCATTTGAAGAACTGCACAAAATGTTAGCATGAAAGGCTAATTATTAAAACAATGTAATCAATTATATCGTTCAGAACCAGTGCTGATATATTAAAAGACATTTGATATAGTGGGGGCAGCACCATCTAAGTTTAAAACACTAAACACAGGATTCAATTAGTCATTGGATTATTAAAACAAAAAGAAGGAACATTTTCCATTATCAACTAGTGTAGGTCCAACTTCCAAGTCAGCTTACGCAGCTCTTTTGAACTTCAAACAACCAGATCCTGCTACACCATTTGGATTTTTTTGAAAAATTTCCATTTGGAATCAAGAAACTATTCAAATATTTTTTTTATGTAATCAAGAGATTCATAAAATATCAATATCTACGTAATTTGCCACCAAGAGTCCAAGATGTAATTAAATTAATATCCTCAAAGATAAAATAAGAACATTCCAACTCTTACCGATGTTGTGATCCAAAATTTAACCCTCCATGATAAATGCCAGCTCCAGAAAGCCAGGCAAAATGTATTGCTCTTCTTTGCTTTATATAGAAATGCAGTTCACTGAAACAATTAAATGTCTCAAAGTTCACAAAAATGTCCCACATACAATTATTGTTCATCAATTTATAACAGTATGGATTACCAACTATTAGATGGTAAAAAGAAAATAACAAGCTAGTATTGTCTATTTAATACATGGTTAGTAACATACAGTCTACACAAAAGAACTGCACTTGCCTATTAGGTACCTCACCAGGAAGTTCCATGAAATGCACTGCACGTTCCAAATAACTAGAGAAGATAGTCTGGAAAGGCATAATTTCAAACAAACAGTATTATTAACAAAAATACAATATTAGGACAAAAGGGAAGTAACAAATTCTTCAGATCACAGATGGAAGTATTTTGAAAATAAGAAATAGTCAACTTATATTAGATAGAAGAACTAGTTCGTGGATAGCAAGAAAGTTAGAGAATATGGTGCTTCAAAGAGGGAAAATAGTGAAAATAAGAATATAATGTGCCATACATACAAGTCCAATAAAATTTCAGGATCAATATAGAAAGAAGAAATAGTTTGTCATTTGAAAAGCTACGAAATTACAAGACTCAAAACGATAAAATAGAAAGTCAATATATTTTTATATTTTACAACAGAATGCAGAAAACGAATACACACAAATGTCTGCTGCCAGCATAAAATGGCCTTAGCACATAAGTCAAGACAAAAGGCCTTGGTTAAGAAATGATTATTTACACTGATTTCAGTTGGTATCCATTCATTAGCAAAGATATTTTTTATAAGGTTAGCACAGATATTATAACGTTAGAAAATAATTACTAGTCTGCAAACTTGTTTCAAAATCTATATTAATATTTTAGAAAAATTTGCACAAAAAACTAATAAGTCTGAGCTAACTACAGAAAAGTAAAAGGTATATAAGGAACAAACAATGTTCTATAGATGTACACAAGCTCATCTTACGTAATAAAAATATAAACTGGTTGTCTATGACTATGACCAATGAATTACTACATAAAGAGTATAATAGGATTTTCCCCCTTTGAATCATTTGTACAACATATATTTCCAAAGGCCAGAGTGAGAAACTCACAAGTCACAACCATAGAATTCCAAACTTATCAACAGGTCAGGGATTAAAAATTAAATTACCTCCAACGATCCTGTTCCAGTGAAAGAGTACAGTCGTGTTGGAGTAACAGCCATTACATAATATCTCATTCCATTTAGCATTCCAGTTGTTTCCATCTGCATGAAAAGAAAGTCAAGTGAGAGTTGACAGGATTAAAATTGCAGACATATAATTGTATCCTCACCAACCAGAATAGAAAGCGGAAGAAAAAGAAGAATAGGGAGAAGGATGTTTCAACCTTCATCTAATACTTTGAAAAGTTTGCAAAATTATTCAAAGCCAAACTTGTGGAATTGTCAGCTAATTATTCGTAATGGCTTATTGAGAAAATAAATGATGAAGTTCCCAGAAAAATAGGACTATGATCAGAAATATCATAATTTTTTCTGACATTCAATTAAAATTAAAATAGTCATATTATATCAGGAAGTATAGTAGGAAGAAACGACTAAAAACATTGAAAACTACAGCACCAGAAGAAAAATACTAATGAGCACGATGTACCTGCAAGCCCATAAAAGCTTCTGGAAGTTCTGCTAATTCGAAAAGAAACTTTACATACTTTTCCTTTTTTTCCTTCTCATCCACCGCAAGTTCGAACAGTTGTCCATTTTCAGTACCAAGAATGACCTCCTTTGTAGAAGCTGCTCTTAGAATTGGTGTGTAGTAGCAAGAGTAAGTTAATTAGTGCCAACTATAATGCAAATGTCAACCAGCGAACAATAGTGGGATCTGGAAGGAACCTTCAGTTATATGTTGCCTATTCCAGGCAACAGCATTTACAACGAGACCTTTCAATGTGGTTAAAAGTCGAGGTTTAGACCACTTGGCATGCATATAAAAAGTATCAGCACCACCACCACCAACAATTGTTGTGATACAATGACTACCTCCTGGATCAACAAATACGCTGTGGATTGATTGTTCTCCAGGACGACCCACAGAGAGATCAAAATCTGTTTTTCCAAATATAAATAAATTATCATGCAATCATTCTTTCATGTTTCACTGAAATTTTTATGCGACAAAGTTATGGTCAGATAAAAGTAAACATAAAATTCAAAGCAAGATTCTGATTTAAAGAACTTCCTGATCAAACTAGTCTAATATATTTAGACATTTGAGCTAATGACTCAATTAAAGAGTGGAAATGTCAGATTCACCTACACCAGAATTCATTTTAATTACTCGACATAATAAGATTACAGCGAGAGTCATAACTCCATAACGACCACCAAGATGAGGCAAGGGATTAGTACTGTACGGGACATCACTATCCCCAAAGCTCGAGTAGATTAGAACTGAAAACCTACTTGAATCCGGTTTCATTCAGTTTGCAGCTCCTACTTGATTTCAATTCTATAAGCAATATCACTCAGTTCACGAGCCATTTCCCGTCGGGCGAAATTGTATTCCGAGACAAAAAAAAATATATAAAAGATCGGGCCTAATCTTTTCTTCGTTGTTCAAAAGTAATTAGATTGGATTGCGTACAAGTAATTTACACAGGATGGAGAATCATACCGATCGAGTCTCCAACTCCAAAGTCATAGCGGATGACCCAACCTTTGCTGGTGCCTAACAAAATGACATCGTTCCCAGCGGCCATGCAGCTGACAACTCCCCTCCCTTTGGCCGCATACCTTTCTAGAAGATCGACCGTGAACACCGGCCTCCCGGATTCCATTTCTGAAAGCTCAGCGAGTGCAAGTGCCGCACCACAGAACTCGGAACACAAACCTAAACAAATTGCCGGGAAATTTCTACTCCGACGAGCAGGCCATCGGCGATCGCACCGTTTGTTTGCGGGAAGGAATTTAATGTAGTTTCACTGTTTGACCATATCCACTCGAAACACACCGTACTTTTGCCCCCTTTTTTCTGGCGCGGTTCGACTCGGTTTTCTCCAAAATAAAAAGTCGAACATTGTGCTTCGAAATGCACATCGTACTTTTGCCCCCTGTTTGATTTTTATAATACCGGTTCAAACCGAATCGAATTCGGTCTGTTACAGTTTTCCATAATTCATCCCAAGTCTGAAAATTAAATAAGAAAAATATTATCATCCAACCGTAGAGATACTGTTATTAGAATGCAAGCTCATGAGAAATATTAAGTCCCAACTACGAGCATTTGTGAGAGAGAATAAATTGCCTAGAGAAGATTTGAGTGAGAGACGTTGAGAATACAATCAAATCTTTACACTAGAAGGATAATGGAAAGATTATGAATATATAATAAAATATGTGATACTATTTTTGTTAGTATCAAGCATTTTGGATGAGATCAAGAACGAGACTATAAGAATTTAGGTCAAAAATAGATAATATATACCATTATAAAAATAAACGATGGTCTGTTACAAGAGGTTCAATGGAATGTGGCGAGAGTAGATTTGAGTTTCCTATTTGTTATTTTGGTTTTTCCTGTGTCTGACAACTAGGATGGGCTGAGTATCCACCTTCTGCAGACGGTTCGGTTCAAAACGGTCGAAAATTTGCGGTTTTAAAGAAATAAATCGAGATCATTGAAAATTTTAAAAACCGGACCGAACCCCTTTCAGGCGCTTTGCGGACGGCAACTAATAAAACTATTTGAAACGACATGTCGTCATCTGTGCTTAAACCCCAATAGGATTTAGGAAAGGAAATAGTTCCTCCTGGAAGTCATGGCTTAATCGCGGCAAGAAGTCCGTTCCTCGAAACTTCAAACTCTCCCTCGATTCCAATTGCATGAAATCCACAAACCCACAAGACTTGGAGAAGATCGAAAACCCTAGTCCTTCTGAGAACTCTTTATAGTTTTGCTCTGACGGCGGTGTTCGCTGCCTGGAATCGAGCATGATAACCATGTCCAGGTACTTGAGGCTTGTTGTTGAGACCAATTGTGAGGTCCGAACCGCATCCGCATTTTCATATATTTCTGATTTCAGTTCCGGCGGGTCATGTCGGTTTCGGAACCTGCCGTCGACCAGGAAGGTCCTGCATTACCCCTACACTGTAAGTGGAACCTTTCAATTTCTTTCATTTCTTTTTGTTTTTTTATACTGCTCCGATCAATTGATGGTTTTTCAATGAACTGTGTTTGTTACCAATTAGATTAAACCGAGAAACTTTTTTATTTGCCTAAGAGTTTTGTCTTACCATTGCTATGTTGAATGAAACAATGACATTATCAAAACGAAAGTTTGTCGATTGGTTTTGAATTGAGCATTATTTCAATTATGCTTTTCTGCTGTCCACACAGTTTTGTATTACTCGGTTGACTTCAAGGCTGCTTTCTGTTCGTTTATAAAGTGTTTTTACGCTGCGTTCCTATGTGTAAACATGTCCAAATTAGAAATTTTTGCAATAAATTTTTTGCTTCTGGCCTGCTGATCCAATCATAATTGTTGAGCATAATTTGTAGATGTTGTAGATAGGTGGAATCCAGATTATTTGTTAGAATCTGTTCTATGCCCCCATTATGAATACTTTTTGGATTTTTTTCTAAATAAAATCTAAGTTGGGCATATACATGGTATAGATATGGAAATCTTGACTGGGTTTTGCTATAAATCTTATCTTTCTGTATCTTATAGCCATTATTTTTTAGGTGGAGCCGTGTGGTATCTTATAGCCAATTTTTCTTCACTAATTTTTATTTAATAAAATTATGTTGTTTCATATCAATTATTGGAAACCCGGAATTTGGCAACTTAATAGTCATTTAATGTCTCATCAATGCCCATTCATCTTTTTTAAGAAATTCTACTATTCTACTTGGTACAGAATTGAATCTTCTTCTTCTTCACATCTTATCTGCATATATGTTTTAGATGATTGTGCATGAGTTATGCTTTGCAAAGTAAACATTTAATTTTGTCTCTACATGTCTAATACAGAATTGCATTGCATCTTTCCCAGTTGGCGATCCTCAGATCTGGCTGTTTTTTGCCAACATGGGTAAACGTTTTAGCCATCAGTCATATCCTACAGATACCTCTCCTGATGAAGAGAAAGTGATAGATGAAGTCTTGAATCAGATTGTTGCCACAAGGGATAATGCCTCAAGGAGTAGCCACGAAACCTTTGATGCTTGCATTTATAAGATGTGTAGATCTGGAAATCTTGCAGCTGCTGCTCAATTACTTAAATCTTTGTGCGATGGAAAAATATCACTTAGCGCCTCCAAGGCATATGATATGGTTCTGCTTGCAGCAAGTGAAAGGGGAGACACTTCCCTTTTTTGTCAAGTTTTTAAAGATTGCCTGGTATCCTGTAAGTCGTTGAGTTCAGCCACTTACATGAATCTTGCCAAAGCTTTTATCAGCACAAATGATGTTGGCAAGCTACTGGAATATGTCAAAGAAGTAATTGAGATGACCTTTCCAAACTTAATAGTTATAAACAAAATTATCTTTGCCTTCTCCAAATGTAGGGAGATTGAAAAAGCCCTTCGGATATTTAATCAGATGAAGCTTCTGTCATGTAAACCAGATTTGTATACATATAATATCATTTTGGATATGCTAGGTCGTGCAGGTCGCATGGATGAAATTCTTCATATGTTTGTTTCCATGAAAGAAGCTGGCATTGCCCCAGATATTGTATCCTATAATACATTAATAAATAGCTTAAGGAAGGTGGGTAGACTAGATATGTGCTTGATTTACTTCAGGGAAATGGTTGCAATGAGAATTGAACCTGATCTGCTTACTTACACTGCTATGATAGAGAGTTTTGGTCGATCCGGAAACATTGAGGAGGCTTTGGGACTCCTTAGGGAAATGAAGCTTAAGAATGTTTATCCCTCAAACTATATCTACAAATCCCTTATCAGTAATTCGATGAAGATTGGTAAGGTGGAGTTGGCTATGAGCCTTCTTAACGAGTTGAAATTAAGTGGTTCAAATCTTGCCAATCCAAAGGATTTCAAACGAAGAAAAAGATAACCAATAACAAGGTTTTCCATAGTGACTCGAGGTTGAGAAACCTGTGTATGACTTCAGACTTCAAACGGAGATGTGCCAAGGTGATTCTATCTGCAGGTATTATTTCTAATCATTTATCATCCACTTTCATTTGTGACATGATATACAAAACTTCTAGTAGAGAACTAGAGATACATTTTCACAAGGAGCTGGGGTTGATTTTAGGATTAATGTATGAAAACCATAGTTTGATAGATTGTCTGTCATGTAAGATGTTACTGAGGTGTTTTGAGTAAAGTGATGTGCAGAAAATTGTGTCATGTTCCAACAATGTTCCATTGTTTCTCTTTATGATAGATCTACAGAGAATGATAATGGTTCGGTTGAAGAGCCTTAGAAAAACATGTAACTAATTGTGAAGGGTTAGCTTGAAATCTAACATCCATGGCTACACAGCATCTTCTGAAGGTTGTTGCTGTTACTTGCTTCACCGGTGAAAAGTATCTTCAGTAGAGGGAGATGAAGTGGGCGGAGGAAAACATGGAGGTCAGGAGATTTCTTCGCTGGGGTTAGTTTTGTAAGGAGCGCTGTATGAACCACAACTGATTTTTTGCTTGTATCGGTCCATTAGATTCACTGAGTAGTCATTCCAAAACCAAACCAATGAAGGGACCCTTTGCCCCTGATGCAGATTTTCCATGTTCGTGTATAGCTTATGGTGTAATCTACCATTCCAAGCAAAGTATGAATATGTTGTAATATTACATTTTTTATAAATCAATTTTGCTTCATTTTGTTTTGCTGTGGAAAATTATGAAGTTACAGTGATTAGTTGAATTACTATTTTAGCAAAAGGTCAAAAAAGATAGACAAAGATCGTTTGTTTTACAATAATAAGTACTGATGATAATATGTATGTAAGAAGAGAGTTTAAATTTTAAAATTTATCTTTTTATTGAGCCACTAGCGATTGAAACATGAAGCTAAATAGCATTTTGTACCAATACGAACTGTAATTTCCTTTGCAATCTGCCAATGAACCCTTACAACTTTTTATCAATGAAAAGTTATTTACTGTTCATAAAAAAAATTTTGAACAGTTGCATTGAAACCAAGCATGGAGATCAGGCGAAGAGTTAAAATAGCGAGGGCCACTGAAGATCGAGCGAGCACGTTGAAGTGATTGTTCAAAAGCCTTGAACTAGAAGATATGTTGAAGCCCTTTATAACTTTCTTGTCCAGTCTGATACTACTAGATACTTTGTGCGCCAATTGATCTCCTTGTTAGAATTCAAATCAAGCGTTGAGTTACAACTTCCAAAAAGTATTTATGTTATTGCAGTAATCTTCTAATTTGTCTTTTTACATTCTTATGTCAACCTTATATATTTGTCTATGAGCAGGAGATCTTGTGTTAGAATCCTTATATTTTATTTCTTTCCCATTTATAATGATTTCCACTTTTGGGATCTTGTGCAATTATCCAAGCCCACAAGGAAAACGAGGGAGACAGCTAAGAAAAAGAAAGGATACCCTAGTTGGTCAATACACACGCACACACATGCACACACATGCGCTCATGCAAGTTTATGAATTCAATTCCAACAAAGTGGGGAGGAACATGAATTAGAGAGATTTCTTTGAACACATTGAAGATTCGTTCAATAACTCAGAGAAATTTTCTTGGAAATCTAAGGATTTGCGCTAATTTTAGGCGATTTGACTTTTATGAAATATTACTCCGTGTGATTTCTTCTTTGACATCACACAATTTGCGGGAGCTTGAATTGAAGCACTATGACAACAATGAAAATGGAGATATAGGTCATAAGCATTTTTGCACTCTTTTGCCGAGCAATATTTTTTCCTTCAACTCACTAACCGTTCCGAAGATAGAACGTTTGCTTATTTAGAAGAAACATCTGATTTTTGGTAATTGTTGTGCACCGAAGAAATTAAGCATTTAGAATGGGACTAAAATGATTTCAAATTTCAATATTTTAAAAGATGAAAATAAATTATTAATTACGTTTCAACCAAATGAATTTCAAATTAATATAAATTAAAAAATTTTATTTGGATGTTGACAAAAAATGAAAGCAATGTTATGTCCTTAATCTTGTATCATATTGTATAAATGAATAATAATAATATAATATCTTAATATGAGATAGTGATGCCAACTAATGAAATCCTTTAATCACGTTAACTTAATAAATATCTTAATATTTTCCTTACCCTTTTCATTCATTTTCTTTTTTATTGTCGTGCCCATGCTTCTTTTTTCATTCATTTTCTTTTTTACTGTTGTGCCCGTGCTTCCGTATTTTTTGACCTGATATGCAAAACTGATTATTTCTAATCATTTATCGTTCCCTTTCATTTCTGACATGATATACAAAACTTCTAGTAGAGACATCCACATGGAGTTGGGGTTGATTTTAGGATTACTGTGTGAAAACCTTGGATGAATAGTTTGATAGATTGACTGTCATGTAAGATATTACTCAGGTGTTTTAAGTAAAGTGATGTGCTTCCAACAATGTTCCACTATTTCTCTTTATGATAGCTCTAAAGATGTTAAAAAGAGGAATAAATTATCCCTCGACCCAAAAGCAAATGGGAAGGAAACAACAAGACAGGAGTTTGAACATAGAATCTCCCGTTCTAATATCATCTTAAGAATAAATAAACTACTATAGAATCCAAAAGTTTAACTTGATGAGTTGGATAAATTTAATTATATCTAAGATAGAGAATAATAATGGTTCAGAGTTAAGAGCCTGAGAAGAACCTGCAACTTATTGTGAAGGGTTAGCTTGAAATCTAACATCCATGGCTACACGGCATCTTCTGAAAGGGCGTTGCTGTTACTCGCTTCACTGGTGAAAATATCTTAAAAAATTATCTTTCATTGAGCCACTCAGCAATTGAAACGTGAAGCTAAATAACATTTTGTACCAATACGAACTGTTATTTCCTTTGCCATCTGCTAATGAACAATTACAACTTTTTATCAATAAAAAGTTATTTTTGTTCAAAAAGAAAAAACTGAACAATTACGTTGAAACCAAGCATGGAAATCAGGCGTAGAGTTAAAATAGTGAGGGCCACCGAAGATCGAGCGAACACGCAGAAGTGATTGTTCAAAAGCCTTGAACTTGAAGATATGTTGAAGCCCTTTAAATGGTGGTTAGTTTCAGATGCGGCTTGAGTCTCTCCCGAAGATAAACTTTCTTGTCCAGTCTGATACTACTAGAAACCTTGTGCGCCAGCTGACCTGCTTGCTGGGTACGAAAACAGAAGAATTCAGATCAAGCATTGAGTTACAACTAAACTGTGTAAATAAGTTGAAAATTTCTGATGAAAAGCAGCAGTTAAATCACCTTGCATATACAGAATACCAGAGCCACTGAGTGCTGCGACCCATGGAAACCAAGTCTCCAGGGAGTTCTGCAGCAGCTTGTTCTCCTCCTAAAGGAGCGAACTGTCCCAAGTGCTTGTACCTGTAAGTCATGGTGAATGCAAACTCTTTGGCCCAGATGCAGAGAGAAGGGTTACGGTGCAACTATTAATGAACTTTTTTGTTATCTAATCGTGCCCCATGAGATAGCAATATAAAATCTCTTTATAACATGTCAAAGAAGGTACTAAATACCAGTTTCATAAAGGATGATCTATTTGCTAGAAATTCTGAAGGTGTTTCTTAAACAGATTAATTGAGTTCCTCAGACATGAATTTGGCATCAACTACTATGTCTAGCTAAAAACTAGCACTTATGGCATTTATACCTCAGTGCTTGCCCCTTGAGATTTGAAACTTAGTTAATTGTCCTTTCTCCATACTTTGTCATTTTGTTTTGATATTTTGGGATAGATTTCCTTAACATTTGGCGTTTGCTTGAATTCTAATAGGGATTGTTGGGATAGTATGGAGGAGGTGTTTCTTCACCACATCTTTTGTAATGGAGGACACTTCTGTAGCAACATTTTTTGATATATATCTGGATAGAGAGATAAAATAATCTCGATGAGGGTTAGATTTCTTGGGCGGAGGTTTAGAGCGCAGCTCACTTCCATGCCTCTTTTTGGGTGCTTCCTTCGACTTTTTTTCTTTTTTCTTTTTTGGTAGTTGTCACTCATCCAAGATCCTAAACAATTGAAGAGTCCTAATGAAATTATTTTTATTTCTGCTTCTTTCTTTGTTGGTTTCAGTTCAATGGGCTCTTTTTGATGTCCTTGTCTTTCGTACTTTCATTTATAGCAGGTTTCACACACACACACACTTAAAGCATAACAATTGAACTTCATTAAGATGTTAACTTAAACTACTTCATCCGGCATGGAACATGGGATAGAAAGGATAAGGATTGAAGCTGCAGGCATACCGAAAGGGAAGAAATAGATGACGTCCAGAACTCTTAAACTGTCGTGGGCCTTCAGGATTCTCAGTGCAATGCTCCCTGCGGTTGAAGCACCTGGAAAGATACGCACCCTGCTGGGCAGCAACCTGAACGGGGAAGGATTCATTAAATGACTTGAGAGTCTTTCCTATGTAGATTGCAAGCTCACATGAGAGCTGAGTTGAACATGTCACAAGTCGACATTAACAAATATGTGCATTTACCTGTGCAGTAGCAGGAAGACTTTTCATCTGCGAGTCAGCGTGAGAAAGAGCTGACTTAAATCCTTCAATATCTACACCGTTCTCATGCCCCTGAGAATCTTTCAACAGATCTTTAACATCGCGTAGATGTTTGCTCCTCAAATATATTTCCACTTGAGGATACCTTATGAGGATATCATCTATAACATCTTGAAATTCTTTAACTGTCAAGGTTCCAGAATCATCTTTATCTGCAGCTTTAAATATGGTGGAGATATCTTCCTAATGAAAACATTATATTAAAATCACTAAGTAATCAAGAACTGAAGTTACTAATTACAAAACTACTCTTGTGAGAAATTCCTCAGCAGCCAAAGAGAAATCCAGAGGTTAGATTCCCAAAAGTCAAGTACTTCAACAATGAACAGAATTTAAGAGCCTCAGTGAATTAATAAAATGGTTGAAAATTTAAGAGCTTCAAAACATCGATCAAATTTGATAAGTGTAGGACTGCTGTAAAAAATTGCTCTCATCAAAATCAGATTGTCAGACAGACCTTGTAGTAAAATATAATTGAGCAGTGATAGTATCATATACCATAATTTTGCGTTGGTCAATTGTAGCACAATCACCAATGGCATACACATTCTGAGTGCCCTTCACTTGAAGCCATTCATCAGTAGCTAGAATACGTCTCTTGCCCTGTATGTCAAAAAGAACTTGCGACATAAATAGTTAAGCATAGAATAACAACCCATGAAAAGCGATGCATCAAGTGAAACATACAAGCCCAGTTAGAAAGAATGCATGTCAAGTCTAGCGAAATCCATAATTTTGTTTTTATCCGTTCTTCCATGCCCATCATACTCACAAACGCATAATCTCAAACCAACAAACCTGGCCAATCTGCTCCATGAAATCCTTCACAACAGGACGAGTCATGATGCCCGTAGACCACACAATTAGTCCATGCGGTATTGAACAGAATTCTCCAGTTGATTTCACCTTCATCTTAATGTCCTTATCAGATACACTGACAACCCGACATCCTGTGTACACATCGATACCATCTCTTTGGAACTTTTGTTCCGCAAATGAACTAATTCTTTCATCAAACCTGCATTAAGCAAGCAAGATTACATCAACTTGTCTAACCAATAGATCAATATTAATCGACAGTGAGATTTTTTTAAAAGTAATCGTCTTGAAGGTTACAGCATGTATCTTATGCATTAATTTTGTCAAGGTTCTCTTGCTACACAAAAGCATTGTACGCTCCAAAAAGATTGACAGAATTGTGAGTTCTGAATTAATTTTCTCGCGTGCCAGAAAAGGCAGGCTTAGTGTAAACTTTAATTCTTTCCTTACGCATTCAAGATGTGATCTCCTGATTGAATCACTGAAATTTTCACCAGATCTTTAACCGTAGGATATAGATTAACTAAATCTTCTTCCAAAAAGTCATTAAGCTCTGCAGCAAATTCAATCCCAGTGGGACCCCCTCCAACAATAACGAAATGAAGATTTTCCCTTCTCTCTTCGTCACTAAGACTGGGAATAACAGCCATTTCAAAGCAATCTATAACACTTCTGCGGATCTTCAGAGCATCTTCCACTTCCTGCATGACATGGAATGGTTTCCCAATCATCATAACATGGGAATATATGGCTATCAACAAAAGAAGCAAGAACCGAGATAGAAAAATTGCCTAACAAAATTTCAGAAAGATGGCTAAGCCCAAAGAGATGTATGTCGGACTATGAAAGAAAACTGATTACCTTGAGAAAATGACAGTTCTCCTTGACACCAGGCGTATTAAAAGTATTTACTTGTGCTCCCATTGCTATTACCAAATAGTCATATTCTAAATCGAACTCCCTATTTCCAACCAAGTTATTGTCAACATTAGACCGGCAGAAAACCTTTTTGTTTGCAGCATCAATCTTAATGCATTCAGCTTCCCAGAATTTAATTTCACCTTTTCTCTGTTGCAGAAGTAATACAGTTGTAATTAGGCGGCTTCATAATTTCCAATTAAGTAATTACAAACAGGACAATATTTTTAACACAAATTAAACAACAAATCTCCTCATAAATTAAGTACATACTATGCTATTGATCAAATTGAGTTGTATCACACAAATTACCTTCTTCACGATGTTTCGAACTGGTTCGACAATGCTCCGTGCTTCAACTGTTCCACATGTAACACTAGGTAACAAAGGAGTAAATGAGAAATAATTCTGAGGCGAAACAACCTGAACATCATATATTGAAGCATCCAGATCCTTGAGGAAACTGATACCGGCCCATCCTGTTCCAAGCACCAGAACTCTCTTTTTTGGGCACTCCTCAATAGGATTGCCAGTGTCTGATCGTGATTCTGCATATGCCAATAGACCTCCGCTACTGCAGTCAAGACAAACCACTTCAGAGCCCAAAACTAAAGATTTTGATTAGTCCTCTTAACAGATTTTTCCATTTAATACTACAAACCACAATTTATAGATTTCATTTCATTTTTACTCATCACCACAAACAATTAGTATATCCAGTTCGACAATAAACCTCATTCCATATGCTAGATGACGAAACAAATATGCGAACCAGCCATGGATGGAGAAACCGAGAGCTAAAACATGAAATCAGATCTTAAAAAACCGAGATCTATGCGCTGGTTTCAATGATCATACATTACCGTCACGTCGGTCGTCATACCAAGATAAATAATCTATTCCCTGACCCTTACTCGATTATCCATTGCTTCTTGAAACTCAAAACAAAGCGATATTAGAGCTCTAAAAAGTCAAAACAACAAATCTCAAATCAGGTCGAACGAATGTACTAACTCTGAGAAGAAATTGGCATTGTCCTCGATCCCTTCCATCCCGAAATCAGAGTTAGAAAAAAATTACTCTATGGTAGATGAAGTTAGCTGGAATTAGAGAAAAATAGAAGCAGAAACCTGAGGGTGCTGATGACCAGGAGCTTTGAGTATGTGTGGGAGCCATGAAAGGCTCTTGAAGCTCTAGTGAAGAAGGAGGAAAATGTCATCTCAGCCGAAGAATGCAATAAGAGCTCCAAGAGAGCGAGCGAATACCCAACACTTCCGAAGAAGAGTTCTCGATCAGTTGACAGTATGGGAGAATACAGGCAAGGGATATTATTAGAAGGAAAAGGAAAATGAAAAATGAAAAATTACAGATTTTCTGCTGTTTCCTTGTCATTTTGTCCACGTAAGCAGCGCCAGGTAGGTGCTCTCCACATGCCACGTGTAAATTCTCTTCCAGATTTATATAAATGGATAAGGGCTGTCCTAACCCAACAAGACAATGACAACTGAAATTTAAATGGTTTTGTTTTTAACTACCCCATTAAAGAGCGTAACTACATAAATATTGAACTGTCGAATATAGTATTATGAGTAGGGGTAGAAAAATTCTAACTTTCCTTTGCAGAAAAAAGAAATCAAACTAGCGATGGGTAATATGAAAATATAAATTTGAAAATAATAGATTTAGTGAAAAATGGAGGTGTATTTCATATTTCAAGTGTTTTCAAATACGTGTTTGATACTAGATTTTTAGACATTGAATCTCAATTTAAAACAGTGTTCAAGCCTCAAGGTGTATTTAATAATATATTTAAAAATTAGTGGTAGTTATCTAGTTCAATCTAAAATATTAGCGATATTTTATTAGTTATAAATTTTGTACAACTATTATTTTATAATATTATATGATTTATAGTATATTATAATTTACATGTTTTAATTTTAACCACAATAAAATTAGTTTATAACAATAGTGCCCATGATGATACGTATTTTATTTTTTAAAAAATGAAAAAATACAAAAATTGAAAAGTTAGGATTTGGGTATCAATGATAGGCGCATTTTACTCCTTATGATTGTTGACAGAAAATTTTGTTTTATGAAGTTGAACTTGATTTTGTATTAATTTATATAGTATATACAATCTCTAGTATATATTTCTTTAATTCTTTTTTTATACGGTAAACTTGACTTAAAGGACTAGAAAGCTTATTCTCGAATCAAAGAGGTTAGAGTCTTTGACTTCTAATTCGTTTTAGGTATTCGATTTTTGGCTTATTGATTTCTTTGGATCAGCCTCTTGACTTGTCGATCTCTTGGATCAGGCTTTGGAGTTGTTGTTGGATTGATCTTTTGATTTTGTCAATCTTTTTGTAGCGATTCTATGGACTTGTCAACCTTTTTGGATTAGCTCGATCAATATCTTGAAGTCGTGTATGCTTCAAGTGTCTTGAATTTGTCTTTGGAGTATTTTAATCTTCAAAGTGTATGACCTTCAAATACTTGGAATCTAATAGTTCGAAGTCTTTGATCTTTAGAGCTTCCAATCCTTCAACTTGTCTTTGGAGTACTATGGTCTTCAAAGTCTTCTAATTTTATGAGGGATCCTAAACCCACAAGATATAACTACTTCATTTAAGAGTATAATTATATAATTACTAAACTATAGAACAAACAGTATTGTAATACAGTCATAGTTCAGTAGTAATTGACATATACCTCCAACTAAGAGGTCGTGAGTTCGAATCTCCTCCCCAATATGTTGTACTAGTTTATTATTACACCCAAAAAGAATGAAATAAAATAAAGATGAAAGATAGATATTTAACATTTATCAACTTGAATGTCTGCCTCGTATGTGAAAGGCATGAAATGATTTGTAATTAATTTAAATTATTTTATCTTAAATAATTTTTGTTTTTGTTTTTGTTGCAGACGACTTTATCTTAATTCAAGAGATAAGGTGTGGCAGTATTAACATTAGCCAATCCTTAAGGTGAGAGAATAATCTTTTGCCTGAAAGAGAGGAAAAAAAAAAGTGAAAGAACAAGAGACAGAAAGAATATTAAAATTGTCAGAGATCTTCCTTTGCTTTCGACAAAAGAAATTAAAATTCTTGTTCAAAAAAAAAAAATTAAAATTCACTGAATACAAAAAAGAGCGAGCGATATGTTGGTATATTATAGGACCCAAAAGTAATTAAGCTAAAAAAAAAATACAACTTTTCTCAGTTTGCCTCTATTCCTAAAATTTTGCTTACATTTATTCTCAAAAATAAATTTTGTTTACATTAAAAATAAATAAATTAAAAAAAGTCACTTCGATCGATATTCATGATTTCCATTTCAAAATCAATTCGCAATGGGAGGGATAGCTCATGCCTATTATAAACCCTTTTTAGGTCAATGTGAGATCCTTAACCACTTTTACCTTTAAATTTTAAAAAGAAAAATGTGTTTTAAAATAATTAAACACGCTTTTTAACTTTACTATTACTCAATTTTTGTAATATCAATTATACGGTTATTTTCATAACTTAAACTACAAAATCTTACCAGTGTGACATTTGATTAAAATTGTTCATTTTGTTTTTGTTGTTTCCAAAAGTTGTATACAATTTTGAGAATGTTTCTGGAAAATGAAAAACAAGAAATAAAAATAGTTGTCAAAGACTTAAATTTCTTAATAAAATTAGAAATAGGGAAAACGTTACCAAACATGTCCTATACAACTTTTAGATTCTCATCCCGCCATGTATTTTTACATCAGAGATCATTCAAACTATTCCAACAAAACAGTTAGCACTTCAAATTAATAGGACAAAAATGGACAAAAGGAACTAAAAAGAAGTGGTTTCAACATTCAAGATAGTTTTAAAATGGCTTACTCCATTTAGAATAATCATGAATTTCTCTAAAGAAGTTCACTATTTCTCTTTTATTTTCTGAAATTTTGAAGTTATTCATTCGAAGGCTTCTCTTCTGTGTGTGTCTCCAGCTTTTCACAAAGTAATAGAGGCTGCATGATGTTCCATCTTCTTCTTCCTCTTTAAAATTAGTGTATTCAAATGGCATACCA
>NW_019104536.1:1185853-1203873 GCF_001995035.1 Momordica charantia | reverse complement strand
AAAAAAAAAAAAGAACATCTACCTAAAAGAAAAAAAACCTTCAAATATTCAATAATTAACAGTAGTCGATGGAAATTCATCTCAAGAACACCATGTTAAAGAATTTGCAATATTCTCTTTAAAATTTAAAAAGTGGGGAGGTTTTATGGTGGATTTTGATTTTATTTAAAAGGTATTATTATACGTATCAAACAAATTATAACATATATATTTCATACGAAATTGATAGGATTAAAAAAAACAAAATGAAAACAAAAATAATTCTTTTAAGAAGAAATAATTTTTGAATACTAACTGTGACAACTATAATAGTTTTGGATTCTCATCTTGCACTTGTCTTTCACCTTGTCCCTGCAAACGATCTGAATCAAAAGACTCTACACCCCGAAATCAATACAACGGAAAATGGACAAAAACATATTGAAATAGTGTTACAACTTTTTGTGCAAAATATTTTTTTTTCTTGTGCATACAATTTAATTTGTCTGGTTATATTCATTAAAGTCAGTATTTTTTATAGTCTGTTCACCAAATGAAATATTTATTAATCAATGTTCCAATACTATCTTTATTTTATTATTATTATTTATTTTGAAAGAGAAAACAGCATTCATTTGAAAGGTTTCAATATTATTTTATCCTGCAATTTTTGCTTTTTTTCTTTTATAATATTGTTCTTTAATATTTTAAAACAGTTTTTAAATTTTTTTTTCGTCATTTTATTTTTAACTTTAATTTATTATAGTTTTTATAATTTCAAAACATTCGTTTTAGTTTCTTTATTTTAATAAAATGACTGTTTTATCACTCTCTATTTTCTTTTTATCTCATTTTTGGATTATAATGTCAACATGATATTACACTTAATAAATTTTTTAAAATGTAACCGTAACTTCGTAATAAATATCTATGTGTATAGAATTTATATTAAAATTTTGCAAACAAATATTAAAATGATCATTTTAAAAGTATAAATTATACTAAAACAGATGCTTTGAAAATATAAGAAATTAAAATAAATCAAATTAGTTATAATAAATAGGTAGAGCTAAAAGTAAAATTATCTACGATTATGCTGAAGAATTTCATACAAGAAATGAAAGGAAATGGGGAGAGACGAGACAGGAGAAAGTACCTCGCACTCGTATTGGAAGCCACCTCCATCAGGTTTTGTGAATATCAATTTAGATACAGCTTGTGACCCATAACATCGAAAAACTAGAATTGATGTATTGATTATCGTGACGATAACAATATACTCAAGCAGCAATAGTATCAACGCATGAAGTCGTAAGTCCGTTACTTGCATAAACTTTAACTATTTTGGAAGGGGTTTAATTCACAGTGATACAATATTTAATAGTAGCAAGGAAAATATTTTAATTATGGTTGAATTTGAAATATGGAAAATATCAAACAATTCAATTCAAATATAATAATATGATCTCATTAATTAATCAAATCTTTAAAATAATGTATGATTTTAAAATATTAATTAAATGGTTCGACTTTAATCGAGTTGAGTTAAATGAATTAAAAAAATTTCCAAATAAGGAAGATTTTTTTAATAAAAAAAATGATTATTTGAGGGAAGGAGTGAGACCGAATTTATCAAAGTTTTTTATTTATTTATTTAACAAGTACATGTGATGATCATCTTAGGGTGATACCTTTAGAGGTAGGGACGCAACAAAAAGACTTCAGAAAAAGATGTCGGGGAAGGTTTGGGCATCTCTATGTCGGCTTTTCGCTACTTGGGGCGATAGTATGTTTCCAAAGATGGTGGCTCTGTCACTAAACTGACCGGCATAAAGGACAACAAATGCCTGAACACAAGACAAAAACATGCTCTTTCTTTCGCAATTTTTATAGAGAAATATAACGATATAAAGAAAATCGGGAGAGACAAATGTTCGTATCAATCCCTTTTTCTAAGAAGAGATTGAAGAAGTAGCAGGGCATAAGTCATTTGAAGGCTATCCAAAGTATATAACTTAAGATAAAGTTAAGATAAAAGGGCAGAATGTGTCTTACTCTTATCTTCCCTTGGACACAGCTTCTTCCTCTCGACATCTCGAGTTAGGCTCGCAGTTTGCTGGGCGTCGTACTGCTACTCGTGGAGTAGATCCCGCATCCAACCAAGTCTTGAGGATGTCCAGTCAACCAACGAGGGGAGGATGGACCATGCAATGAAGATATTATCGACAAAGATCTGAGCGAGTCTTGCTATAAGGGGTTGCAGCTATTGTGGAAATTCCATACATGGGAGCCATTCAATTTTTCAATCTTTGGAGATCCAGAGGAGTCTGGCGAGGAAGTGTCTGATTTCCAACATCTAACTTTTTGGTTGAAGTTGACCTACCAACTGATATGGATAGAGACTAGATAATGTCTCTCCAACCGATAGAGAATGCGACCCTCCGCGACTAAAAAGTAAAATCCAAATAAACAAATAATAATGAAATTGAACTGTGAAGTGTGAAGTAAAGTATAGGACACAAATTTACAGCTCTACATCTACTTTTATTTTCACAAATTCAATTATTCCCAAATATGTTAACACAGATTATAATTAAAAAAACATATCAGTTTTCTTATTTTTTTTTAAACAAAAATATATCAATTTTCTATTAATACATGAATTAAGGTAAGTTTGAGAATAATAATAGATTAAAGACAAAATTAGAGATTACCTAAAATAAATAAAACGTTCAATAAATTCAACCGCAACCAAAGATTTTATTTCTTTTAGATTCCCTCTATTTCTCCGTAGTTCTAAATATCTGTCGATACGTCGATATTTCCATCGACATATCCATGTTTCTATATAGAGGTTAATCGAAATTTCCATCGTAGTACAATATAATCAACAAAATATGAAAAATATTAACAAAATGTCACTAATATATATAATATTAATATTAATTTTTTAGGACTAATTTAGAAATGGAAAAATGTTTATTTGTTAATTTAAATATTTTTTACGATTTTTTAATTTTTCTAACTTTTACAAAAATATCTATCGACATCTACATGTTATCGATATTTCCATGAAATTAAGACCTCGACATTTCAATCGACATCGACATTTAAAACCTTGATTTCTCCAGAATAATTTTCTATCGTTATGTATAAGAGAATTTAAGAACTAAAAATGACTTTTCTTGACGTTTTTATTCCCGACGCATAAAATCAATTTTCCCAACGCATATAAAAAGGTCGGGAAAAATCAACTTCTCTCGACGTTTTGTGAAAACCGTCAGGTAAAGTCAATTTGTACCAACGTTTTATAAAAACCATCAAGAAAAGCCAACTTATACCGATGTTTTATAAAAATCATCGTCTACCGACATTTTATAAAAACGTCACAAAAAGAGCAAACTTTCCCGATGTTTTTTAGAACTCGGATGGGGGAATGGGAGAATCTTCCCAATGATTTTCTATAAAAACATCGGCAAAATTGAAAAGTTTTCCCCTCCTCAATAAAAAAGTGAAAAAAAAAATTATTTTTTCCGGACGTTTTTTAAAAAATGTTGGAAAAAGTCTCTCATTCTCTAATATTTTCTAAAAAATTTGGAATTGGTGTCTTGATTCAAGAGGATAATACTGCAATTGAAGCAGCGATGATATTAATGCATGAAGTCGTGAGCCTATTACTAGCGGAAACTTTAGCTATTTGGGAAGTGGTTCAGTAAACAGTGAGGATGGGGTTGAAGACTGCGTCGATCGAATCAAATTCTATGGATGCGATAAAATTTGATCAACGGTGAAAAAGTTGCCAAAATAAAGCTGCAATTTCTTCGATTGGTGACATCAGATCTCTAGCAACTTCCTTTCAAGCATAATCCTTTAAATATGTCTGCAGGGACTTTAATGGGATTTTCCGATCATCTTGCTAGAGAGTTGTTAGGATGGGAAGACCATTTCTTTGATTGTTCGATTTTCCTAGAATAAATAAAGTCAAACGATTTTATTTAAATCATTAATCAACTAAAATTATTATTTCAACAAAATTTTAGTCTTTCTTGCAGAAAATGCCCAACAAAATCTGAAATTAGAGTTGTGGCCCTTTCTTGCGTGCAAAGTAACACGGCCCTGCCCTCCGCCTCTCTTTTTTTTCCCTTGTATCGCTTTACGCCAAAAAACAGAAACGATGGTTCCGGGTGCTCCGAGCATCGCTCGACTCCGCTCACCGAATCCGCTCCTCCCTGCGGCTGCGCCGCCGTCGACGGCAGTCTCCGTACGGTACGTTGTCTTTTTCGATCGTTTCTTTAATTTTCCGTATTTTTGTCGTTCGTTGCTATTTCGTCGGACCGAAACTGGATCATATTTACAGTTATTGGTTTTTGGCGTTTTAATTATTTATGTTCTCATTTCTTGCCCTGCTTCATTTCTTTCGTTAATTACTGAAAATAGAGTGTATTTGGCTTGGCAAACTGTATCTTTTTCTGTTTATTTGTGTTTTAATTTTGAAGAAATGTTGGGATTATCTGCGGGAAACCTATTGAAGATGATTTGGTGGTCTTTCTATGATAATTATGTTAATCATTAACTGAATCACTTCAAGTAATGGGTATTTGGCATTACTTGACAATACTTCCTGCTGCGACCTCTGTTGTTCTCCATGTAAATTTTAGTTGAGATTGCCGTTCTCAGAAATCTGCTTCTGATTTTGTTCTTCAACACTAATTAATCTTGATTAGGTGCAAGGATGTGGTTCTGAAAAGATGTTCCAAGCCCAGCCAAGTAGCTATGCCCCAATGTCCTCGATTGGGTTATGCTAATATGGGCAGAGAACTTAAGTTATCTATTAGAAATGCTAAACAGGAATCTGGTCAGGAACTGACATTTTTTTCTTCTAGAGGTATGAACAATTTTTACTTTGCATTTTTCTTTTGATATGAAGATTTGAATTGCACAAATATTGTTCAACTCCTGCAGTGTGCGCAAATTTTGTGAAGATGAATTGTAAAAACTCTTTCTGTTTGTTTGCTCTGTCTGTGGGATCATACTCTTGATAGTCGATAAAATATAACGGGATGAGTTTAGCTTGGGAATCAGTGTTCGAACATCCCAAAACCTTGCCTCTACTCTACATATACTGGATAACTGGATGGAACTTTGGTGGGCTTTTGAAGAAGAGTGTAGATCATATTGTTCAGCCAGGATAGACTGCATAGTTCTCACTTCTCATGATATTTTAACCATCTTTTGCTATTTAATCCAGTGTAACCATGTCTGTAGTTGGAGAAGAACCTTCTAATGTTGGTACCGTAATCGTTCTATATATTATTATGATTTCCAGGAACGCCAATATCGCACCTTTCTGCAGCGTCATCCCCACATCTGTCCGGAGAACAAGGCAGTCTATTTCACAAACTTCCACTCTTACCTCCACGAAATTCTGCTTCAAAGAGTCCTCAAGCATTCAGAGATGACTCTTACCGTACAAAACTCTACTCTACGGTAAAGACAAAACCAGAATGGTGGTGGAGGACTTTGGCTTGTGTTCCATATTTGATGGCTTTGCAGATGTCTAATACAGCATATTATCTCCTGCCCTTGCTGGAACACTTGGACATTGATAATTTAATATTTTACGTCCCTGGATCTGTTCAAAATTTACCATGGTGGTTTCCGATGCTGTACTTCAACCTCGCATACTTTGGAGTCGTGAGGAATAAAGATTGGCCACATTTCTTAAGATTCCATGTGATGATGGGGATGTTGTTAGAAACAGCGCTCAACATCGTATGGTGCACGAGCAATTTTCTGCCACTTATACATTACAATGGTACATATGCTATGCAATACTGGGCAGCAGTGGGGTTCGTCTACATTTCCATCTTGCTGGTGTGCATAAGGAGTTCTCTCTTGGGCACTTATGCCAGAATACCATTCATTTTCGATAACGCACTTATCCATACTTTTTTCAGTATAGGGCGATACTATCGGCCGTTCTAGACTGCAGCAACATATGTTATATGAGTTAGAAGAGTCCTAGAGGTAGAGGATCAAAGACCAGAGCATCTTGATCTGATGTTGTTTTGGGATTGTTATTGTTGAGTATACTTATGTTAGCAAAACTGGGGCTTAAGATCCTATAGCTCTTTTAACAACCCAGACTGAGACTGCCATTTTTTTATGGCTTTAATTAGTGGTCATCAAAATACTCTCGAAGTAATTTTTTTCTGTTTAGAATGACATACTGCAGAATTGATCTATGTTTAGGGAGCAGGGAACTTATTGAATTCCTGTAGTTTGTATAAGTTCTGTGACTTTCAAGGGTTCTCAGCGGAAAAGTTTGCTTGTGAAGAGCCCTCTTACTGAGACTGGAAAACCATATTCAGGAAAGAGCAGCCGATGAACGTAAACTAGTTTGTGATAAATTTTCAGATTAGTGCTTTCTTTTATGAATACTTTTGGAAGAGGTAGGGATTGTGTTTGACAGTAAAGTATAATTATAATTTTTTTGGCGTAATGTACTTTTTACTACTATTAAAATCTATCTCAAACTCGTCTTTAGTATAAAAGTAAAAAGTGGGCTAAAACTAAACACAAAAAGGTGCTTGAGACACTCAGGGATGGAATGTCTAATTGAACAAAGAACAAGAAGGTTATTTTAGTTGCAAACAAGGTTTTAAATGTCCCCATAGATATTCAAAAAAAAAAAAAAAAGAATTATAAAAATAAAAAATTTATGGCACATATTTAAATCAACAAATAAATATTTCAATTTTTTTCATTAAAAATTATTAATATTAACATTATGTCCATAATAATATTATGTTAATATTTTTTATATTGTGTCAGTTTTTTCTTGAGATTTTATTGAGAAATTTCTCATGGCGATGTTGAAGTGATGGCATATAAAAATGATGATATATCAATGAAAATTTAATATACTATGATTTGCAAATAACTAGCTACTTTGCCAACATCAAAATAGCTTATGCTCACAAGTTGAGGTTTGGAATCTTTCTCTGCATGTATTTGTAATACTATAATAAGAAAAGAAGGAAAAAGAAAAAAGAAATAATCGCATCGTCGATGGGGCTGGGGGGAAAGCGTGATGTGCAAGATAGATTAATAAATATATAAGATAGAGTTCCAAATCTCAACAAGTCGTTGTAGTATAGTGGTGAGTATTCCCGCCTGTCACGCGGGTGACCCGGGTTCGATCCCCGGCAACGGCGATTTGATTTTTTATTATTTTTTTTCTCCATGAAGTTGCTTGCTAAATTTATTCACCAGTGGGTCAACCGTGATTTTGGAGCAATTTTGGGGATCTAAATAAATACAAGCGGCAGATACGCAAATTAAAAGGAAGGGTCGACAGCGCTCATGGCGATTGGATTGCTGGTCACCAGAGGAATACGATTTTATTTCCTCTCCTTCCCTTCAGATACCAATAACTTTTTCAGGTCAGTACGACAAATTAGCTTAGGTTTTGAAATGAACTTCTACTTCGGGAAAGATTTTTGGTGGGAGCATCGTATTGAGATTTGGAGCTTTGTTCGTCGGTAATAAATGATGAAAAATAATCTGGCGAATGCCAATCTTATTCTCTTGATGTGATTTGGATCATGCACCAAAAACGTCAACACAGCAGATTTAAACCATGAAAAGTGGGATGGGATTCAATGTTGAGAATTTGGATGAACGAGAAAACAAAATTTCTTCATTTTTAATCAGCCTGGTATTCCTATGGATGCATTAATATACACTTGTTGAAATGTATTTGTGAACTTTACCTATCTGTCATGTACACTGTTTTTTCAAAATTTCTTCGGACAACAGTGAGTGAAGGAGCTCCTGCAACCTGCCAGCACCAGGGCCTGGCAAGAACACCGAATCGTTCCCACGCACCGAGCACGGGTCAGCCCCGCCTTCTGAGCTTCCAGAACACCATGCCCCTGGCGAAAATCTGCTTGTTCGGCCAAGTAGCTCTTTGTCTATCTTGTCCAAGACTGGATCGTCCTTGGCGAACTTCCTAGCAAATGGGGCATTGCTGTTGACCATTTTGCTGAAGTCCTTCATTGTCAAAGAGAGCGGATGCTGCTTTGGAGGATTGTCCCAAGCAATGTAATGGAGGTCATGGCTTACTGCCGTGTGACGAAATTCTTCGTTGTTGCAGATTACTGTGTGAAAATAGCCCTCTGGAGATGAGAGAAAATTTGTGTAATACATGAGGATGGTTCGAGGGAGGTTATCCCATCCCCATATGCAATACTCGACGAATGATCGTGTCAGCATTACCCATGCCGAACCTGCAAACAGTAACGATGCACAAATTTTAACATAGAAGTATATGTTTGAACAAACTTTCCATTCAAATCATAAGAATATGACATGTTTTTTTTTTTTTTTATTATTTCCATAGGATGAAGCCTCACAAAAGACACTGGATTCTCACAGGTATCTCAAAGGACTTCACACAAAGCTACTTTAGATGAGAACGATCCAAAATACTCGTCCAAACAAACATCTAAAGCTCCTTCCTTCAGGAAGTATGAACAAGACGACTTTCATTAGCAAATGGTCATTCATGAGTGGAAGTTCATGTTCAAATGATTCTAAGGAGCCAAGTTTCATTTAGTGATACGACATAACTAGTTAGTTCAACTGAAGTTTTTGATATTACCTTTTCAACCGAACAAAGAATCACTATACTAAAATACAGAGAAAGAAAATCCTTGTTAAAAGACATCAGATAACAATTGCATCAACATTCAGATTAGTACACGAAAAAATCGAGTACATACTGACCAGTAAACAACTTGAAGGATGTTGGAAGCGAGCGTCGTTGAGTTGTCCAAGCAAGTTCTGATTTTTTTGATAAGTAAAGACCTGGATCAATGATGATCGGTTTTGCTCTGTGACTCCTGAAATGATGAATAGATAATGGATATCATAACACGAAAAATACTTATGATTACCAGATCAAAATAAAACTTCCAGTACACTAACTATTACTTACAATTTCCACCCAGCGATCTGCGAATGCTCAATGAAATTGAAATTTCTAGTCAAGTTGGAGAACACATGAAGCAAATCTGCACAGTTGAAGACAATTTAATCCATGGAAATATGTTCAGTAGGGACTGGACAAGATGAACTTATTACAGAACTAGTGACTAACCATCTTGTGTCATCAATGGGTAATCCGAAGCACTAAGGTTTATAAACCAGTCCCAATCCCGACTCTCCCTCAACAAAATCGCAATCGCTTGAAGCGTGCAAGCAATCATTGTGGGGCCTTTATAAGTAACCAAATTGGACTGAGCCATTACACGCACATTCTCTACCTCATTGAATGTTGAATCAGCCTTCACCAGATTCGTGAGCTCCAATCTTTCACGGGGCGGAGCCTCGAGATCCATGTGCAGAACATATTGATTTCTAGGGTGGTATACAGCCTGCAAGGTCCTCATCATTCTGCGACTATCGCCCTTGGTACCTGAAATTAGATAGGCCAATCTTGGAGGTTCCCTCTTCAGAACACCACTCGATTCTTCCAATGAACTTCTCAGTTCGGGCTCGATGAAATACCCGCTCGAATCCTCCTCTTTTACATACGATATAGCATCAAATGGCAGTTGCTCTTCACTCTGTGAAGGAGTGAACATCCCAAAAGCAGCTGTTAGAATCAGGGTAACTGAAATGAGCAGACTGGCGAAGAATGGGACAATCCATTTTCTATCACTGAACATCCTTCCTGAATGAGAATTTATGTTCTTCCTCATCCATGGCGGATTTAAAAAGCCACCCACATTCCCTTTACGCCCAATCATTACCGACAATGATCTTAACCACAATTTGATTTACGATTCTGCAGAAACCTCCAATTCTGCTATTAAGACGACGGACACCAGATCAGTCAGAGCACTCACTAGCTTTATGTAAGAACAAGAAGAGAGAATGAAAATCATTCGAAGTAAACACTAATGTTGCTCAGAAACAACCAGAATAAAGACAGAATTGAAACCCATTTCATAAAAACCCAGAAGAAGAAAACGGCAACCAAGTAACTGCAACTAAGTCGAAACCTCCAATTAATCAAAAACACATAACAGCCAGATTTCCCGAACGCAATAACATCAACAACGGCGCATCTTCTAGGCAGAGGCAGATCTAAATCAATTGAAGTAAACTACAGAGCGAGAGAGAGGGAAACGCTCGAAATGAAAGCTTCATAGAGTTCAGAAGTTGAGAGACAAAAGAAACCCAATAAAAGGGAAGCAGAAAAGGGAAAAGAAAGGGAATCCTTACTGGGAATTCAGGGAATCAATCAGAAGCGGGCAAAAAGAAAGAGGGAAGAACTGGAAAGCAAAGGAAATTTGGGTTGCTGGGTCAGGAACAAAAGGTAAAGGTAGGGCAAGAAATAGAGATGGTGGAGGAGAGGGAGAAGGAGCTGACCGTACAGAAATGGCCGATTTGAGCGGATTTGGTTTGCTTCAAATGTTGGCAAAAAAATGAAATAAAATATAGAATAAAGAACACGGCTTAATCGATCTGTTGAATTAAAGAGAAGGGCATTTTGATTTTTCTGCTGACAATATTCATGATATTACTTGTTTCATCTCCTTTGTACTCCCCCACGCCGCACTTAAGCGCGTTTAGTTCACCACCAGAATGAGTTTAATATATCTTTCAGATTAGGCATTCTTTTTAATATTTTTAATACAAGTTTTTCAAATTACGGATTTAATGTGTAATTTTGACATTGCCATAATCACACCTCAAACTCACTCCCATTTCACTTGGCAGAAATTCTTCAAGTGGTTTTTTTATTTTGTCAAAAATTATTAGAAAATTAGTTTTAAAATAGTTATTGTTTTAAGATTTAAATTTGTGTTTCTACTCAACCTTATTTTTACCTTAACTTTTGGGAAAAAAATTTCCTTTAAAAAATATTTGTCTTTCCTCTCTAACTCTATTTATGTATAATTCCGGTAGTTCTCTCTAAAATTATTCTAATATCTCTATAAATTTTTTGTCCCATCTCTTTCTTTTGCTAAAATTACTCGTTCTAAAATCATTCTCAAACACCTCTAAATATATTTTATTTTTCAATTGGTCAACTACTTTAAAATTACTTGTTAATTTCTTCTAAAATATTCTTAAATCAATATGTTTCTTTTAAATGTTATTTATTTATTTATACTTATTGTATTAGATTATTTGTATTTATTGTTTTTTTTTATATCTTCTATTCATTGTTGTTAATTGTTGATAAAATATGTTTGATTGTATTTTTAAAAAAATATTTTAAAATTTTTCTAAATATATTTATTGGATTAAATTATTTATATTTATTGCTGTTAATTGTTGATAGAATAAAAATAAATACCAAGTATTTAAGCACAAATATGCACGTATGAATTTTTTATCCTACGTTAGAAATAATTTGAAGAACTCAAACTTATTATTATTTTATATAATTTTTCCATTTGTGGAATGCGGCGTGGCAGTGCCAATACTTTTTTTGTATTTGAGGAAACTGAAATATTAAAGTCAGACTCCACCACGCGCTCGCATCGCGTGGAAATTGATTTTTTATTATTATTTATTTTTTGGCAAAAGGAAATTGAATTTTGTAGGTCTCACAAAAGTTATATATTTATACGACACCGAAAGGTTCAGGTGGACTGGAAAACACCAACATTAATTGAAGGATTTTTATTTTTCCCTTTTTCTTTATTTGTTTTCAGCTTTAATAGAAATTTAGATGGGTGTCGGTTGCAGTTTGAGCTCCTAAAATATTTTTTTTATATAATATAAAATTAAATATTTAACAAAAGTATACTCTCATTATCAATTAATTTTGAAATAAAAATCCAAAAAGCTTTCAATCCGAAGTTGGAATTCGACAAAGTTGATGAGCTAATATACATGGACTACTTTTTTTATTGTCAATTAATTTTGAAATGAAATGGAATCTCACAAATATTAATATATAATTCATTCAAATTATTCAAATTTCAATATTCACTGCAACCCACCCTAAGTAACAATATTTTTCTTGGATTATTATGATGATGGTAGAAAATTGAAAAATGTTAAACTTCGGTTTTAAAGAGCCTTGAGGCCCAAAGTCCAATAAAAAAATAGTTGGGCTTTGGCCTGTTTTAGAGTGAGTAAATCTCGAGAGAATTGTGAAAGAGTAAGGCACTGAAACTGTAAGTTTGAGATAAGAATTATAGACTTATATTAGTATTGTAGATGGACAGTTGAATAATAAATTTGTAGGGCAGAAAAACGAGATGTATTAGTCAAAAAATATGGGCAAAATTATTACAAGGAGTTAGGCACCGCCCAATTTGGATATATGGAATGATGGCAAGATTAGAAACAATATTTAAATTTTGCAACCAATTTTGACATTAATATCTATAATACTAATAATAAGCCATGATTGGAAGCTATTTTCTACTTTGTATTTGGACTATCGCGGATCAAATTTAGTAAGTTCAATACAACCTCGAAATCATCAACGGTGAAGAGAAGTTTCACAGAAGTGAACTTGTCCTGTGAAGAAGCTCGAAATAAAGCAAATCTTCGGGAATTCAACGGCTCATGAAATTATAAGGTGGCTTGTGGTTCTAATTGAAATTTGGGAAGGAATTTTTCCTTTTCGAATTAGTACTTTAATCTCTCCTAATATTAGTTTAATTATCGCTTATCGTGTTTATTTTATCTTTATTAAGCTCTGGTATAACTCAATAATTGCTTTCAAACCTTTGTTTTATTTTTGCTGTTAATATTTTATTTTTAGTGATTATTTGTTTTCGTTTATGCATATTCCTATTTCTCTTTATTATTATTTTTGTCTAAATCTTTCTATTTATGCAATCAACATCGTTCACACTCTATTTATACCAAATAGTGTAACTCCCCTTTGTAAGAAAGCCTTTTAAAATAACTTCTTAATTATCAAGAAAAAATCTACCCTAATAATCAGACTCTACCACCGCAATAAAATATATTAATTTAAAATAGTTCATATTAGTTGATTTTAGCATTGCATCTTCTTTTGTTGTATGGTACACAAATGTAACTTATATGATTAAAAAAAGTGACATTATTTGTGAATAGTGCATCTTTGAATTGCTTTTTATGTGTGCTTTTGGTCATTTAAGGCAAATATAATTTTGGTGCATAGTGCTAAAGAGAAAAGTCATAGCAAATTCCAAAAGCCCATATAAAAGGAGGGGAATCAATATCCATCACCAATAATTATCTTAACCATGGGCAAAATAATAGTGCAATTGAATGGCATCAACCAACAAAAGTGGTCTCTAATGTGTTATATAGTATTTATTTGTATAATATTATATCAAATTATCTATTAAAAAAGAACAATAAAGTTTTTTTTTTTAAGGAAAGAACAATAGAATCTATCACACCTGAAATAAAATTTAAATAGTCTACTTAGTGCATTAGATTTAATTTTATTTGTACAACTTTCATCAAGATATTTTGAAATAATCTCTTGTCACTGTGCCAACATTCTAATAATTAAATTTATTATCCATATTTTACCATCTATATCTATTAAAATTAATAATTTAAGAACAATCCAACTTAATCCCATGTGGAGTGGCATTAAAGTTCCCTTAAAAGTTATTCTTTAAGGAACCAATGAAGGACTCGATGTTTTCAATTATTATGTTTTGATAATTAAATTTTTATTAATATGTCTATCATTTTTTTAGTTTACAAGAAATCAAACCATTGACATAAGCGTGAACCATAAATGTATGTCCTTATCTATAGAATTATGCTCGCTGACATAAATAGATGGTTAAAAATGCAGCCAAAATCTCATATCAACAAAGAAATAAAAATATTTATGATATATTAACATGGACAATCATCATAAAGTTCGTTTCTAGTAAAACTTATATCTAAAATCGACAATATCATGTTTTTATGAAAAATACGGAGATAATGGATTGTCCTTATTATAGATATGATACACTACAAAAATAACCCATAGTTTAATTAGTCGAAGATATTAGTTATCGAGAAGTTTGAATTTACTGTCCTTTAAAAAAAAGAAATTGATGGACGAAATACTCCTTTAAAACTCATGTTTTAATGAAATGAGGTTGACATAGAAATAAATTCGAATCCTTTGGTCATCTACTCTAAGAATAAATTATATGTGTTTTCCAACACCAAATGTTATAGGATCACATAGCTGTCACATGAGATTAATCGAGGGGTGAATGAGTGGATCCGAACACTAATAAATATAAAAAGAAATAATAATATTAAAATATAAAGGGGTTGACATTTTTTGAAAAATCAAAACTCAGAAGGCAGGAACGTCGGTCACCTCACATCCCAGTGGGTGCGATTTTTCCTTTCTCCCTCACGAACCAAAGATGAAAAACAAAGCCATCAACCTCAACCAAAACCAAGGCTTCTTCATTCTCTCTCTCCTCTCTCTCTCATGTCATATCATATCATGCAAGAATTCCAAACCCTAACCCCCTTCGCCACACGTCATTGGCTTCCCGCTTCCCCTTCCCTTATACCCCATCTCTCATTCCTTCATTCTTTCAATCTCCTCCTCTTTTTTTTCTTCTTCCCTTGAAAACCCCACCTATCTGTGCCAATAATCCATGTTTTTTACTTGATTACTTTTGGGTCTTTATTCATTTTCCTCGATTTCTCCCCCCTCCCGCTTCTGGGTTCAATCCAGTTTTCTGATTTACAGAGTAAATCACCCAAATGGCTAGTGGGGTTCATGAAACTGGGTTGGTATTGTTCTCTAGCGAGGAGCTGAGTGAAATGAGTGGGGTTAAGTGCGGTGGAGATTTTGTGGAGGTAACTTGTGGCTGTACCAGTCATAGATATGGCGATTCTGTTGGGAGGCTAAGGATTTTTGTTAATGGTGAACTTGAAATCACCTGCGAATGCACTCCTGGTTGTCATGAAGGTTTTTTGTTTTTTGTTTTTTCTCCTTCCCCTTTCTATTTACTCGATCTTTGTGGGATTCTTGTGATGGGGGATTCAAAATACTACCTCGTTCTGAATATTGGATTTTGCATGCTTTAGCTTTAGTGGGTCTGTACTTGTATTTGACTTTTCGTGGATTTTTAAATGTAAGCTTTGACGTGAATGGGCGTCACTTTTTGTGATCCCTTCACATTCGTTGGGGTTGCGGATAGGGTTAGGAGATGAGAACTGGTACTACGGATGGAAAGTTTAGTTTTGCAAGTGTGTTCCTTATCTTTTTGGTGCACAGTTTAAGTGTTTGTTGTTATGTCTGAGTGAGCCAACAATTTTTTTTTGGTGATGGAGCACACGAAAATACGCGTCTTCTTCTATACTAATCTTCAAACAGTGGTGGGCTTTTTAGAATCTTATGAGTAAAACATGTTTTTCTTACAACGAAGATTTTATAGCTTTAAGTAGTATTTAAATGGAATATGAATGTGGCTTGAAGTGTTCTACAAGGTTCTGTTTCTCTTTTTTCTTTTTATTTTTTGTTGGGCAGATCAATTAGAACATCACACCCCAATGCTAAGTTTCTCTTTTGGTTATTCCATGGCTTGTTTTATTTTTTGATATTTCACTGAGTTAACTTCACCTTTTCACCTTGGCTTGACTCACTGATGTGTGCCACCCAAGAAATGAAAGCGTTATTCTCGTTAATGACTTTGTATATCTAGTCAACTAGGACCTAAACAGGCTAACACTCGAGGAAAGTGCTAGAATTAATAGTTTATATCTGAGTTTGAGTGTAGATACAAATATAGAACACAAAACAATAAGCCTGTCAAGATCCCGACTTCTCAGGTCAGTTTTTTTGTGTAATTTTTTTGATTTGCTAGTTGTTAATCTTCATATGAATTGAAGGATGGATCAGCTTAGTGAAAGAGAGTAACTTTTGCTCCATTATTTATGCGTCTTTTAGGTAGTTACTATTGTTGTAAGTACCTAGCATTTGTTTTTTACTCTATCAAGATTGCTCTTCTAATTTGATTGCCCTTCTTTATGGGGGCTGTGAAAAGTTCATTATACTCGATATTACTCTCGTTTTTTTTCAATTATTCCTAACTTGAGTTATAACCAACAACTAGACAAGTTGACTCCTGCTGCATTCGAGAAGCATTCCGGAAGAGAAACTGCTAGAAAATGGAAGAACAATGTATGGGTCATAGTTGATGGAGATAAGGTTCCATTGTACAAGACTGTTCTCCTCAAGTACTATAACCAGGCGCTAAAAAGCACCAATGGATCTGGTAGATCCCAAAATGGACGAGTCTGTCACCGTGATGAGTTTGTTCGATGCAGTAGATGCAACAAGGAACGTAGGTTTCGGCTTAGGACAAAAGAGGAATGCCAAATACACCACGATGCTCTGGCAGATAGTAATTGGACTTGTGCTGATCTACCATATGACAAGTACGTATTCACTTTAAGATTGCATTACCCTCACACGAGTAAGTCTCGGAGTTGATCTT
This sequence comes from Momordica charantia, assembly GCF_001995035.1. The sequence goes on along the minus strand of NW_019104536.1, from coordinate 1,187,392 downwards.
AGTTTTAACGACAAAGACATCAGCAGATTATGTACCTTAAGTTTGATAACTACGTATTACTCCCTTTTGTTTTGCAGAATAATGTGTGGTGACGATGAAGAGCGAGCAAGTCGGAGAGTTTATAGGGGATGCAGCCGTTCGCCAACATGCAAGGGCTGCACTTCCTGTGTCTGCTTCGGCTGTGATATCTGTCGCTTTTCGGATTGCAGTTGCCAAACATGCACTGACTTCACAAGGAACGTGAAAACTTGATTCTGCAGAACAATCCTTCTGCCCTGATTATTCCCATTTCATTTCTTTGTATGATGCTCATCCCATACAATATTTTAACGACAAACATGTTGAACAAAAGAAATTAGATTAAATTTAACCTTGTCTGTCTTTGCCGACCTTTAAAGCACTTTTAGATTCAGTAGTTTTATGCCTTCTGGACTCTGGAGGCATGCTCTAGCAGGAAGCTGATAAGTTTACATGGTATTAACAAACGAATTCCTGAGTCTGTTTTGCGCTATCAAATCCTGTATCCTGCATACGACGAGGAGCAGTACGTTTCATCTTAATGCCATGGTTTTTTACCAGAAAATAGTTCAATCAAACAAGTCGACGACACTGCAATATGTCGATCTCTCAACTTGTGAAAAAGAGAAGGATATTAAAACGACAGAGGACACCTCCTTTACAGAAAAACAGACCATGATTTGCATGTACAAAGCCACAATCGCTCTCAGATTCAAGTTGCATAACAGAGGTGGGGGAAAATTGAATGCAGTGGTTGGATTGGGAGGCAAAATTGCCTGTGCCAGAGACCGTCATTCATCATAATAAATGAATTCCAGCTGCTTAGAAATGGAAATGGAAAATGGTAGCTGTGGCGTTGGTGTTTTGGGAATAGGAATGTCCTTTATGGATAGAAAGCTTTTATGTCACCCTTTTCTATAGTTCCCATTATAAATTATGTTGTGGGGCAAGAGTTTGTTTGACATTCCATGAAGTGATTGACTTGATAATGAGCAGACAAATTGACATGTTTTCTAACAAATATCTTTTCTTACGTTTTGTTTATATTATATATTATGTGAATTCTAAGAGCTTTACGAAAACATCCTTAAATGCTCTCTCTCAAGTTCAAATTCCATTAATATGGTCGGCCAAATTAAACCAAGTTCTCAAAGGAAAAGGTAGAACATGGCATTGATTTCTTAATTCCTGTATCGTGATCATGAAGGAAGATATAACAGTTCCAGCACAGAGGAATTGGGTCAGTAAAAAAGTGATCTTTTGGAGTAAAAAATTCAATACCTCAACGGCTCAACCCACCAAAAATTTACCAAATAAATGGGAAAAAAAAAGCTGCATTCTACCATTATTACATTTCATTTTTTGGTCGGAGAAGTTCTGTTTTCTGTGTCCGACAGAACTTTCAACATTCATTGAATGGTCTATTTTTCCTTCTTCCCTTTTCAGCTCAAAATCCATTGTCCCACCCAAAAATTGTATTGAATATTATTCTCTTTCAGCAATGGCTCAAAGAAGTAGATC
>NW_019104536.1:1161272-1185473 GCF_001995035.1 Momordica charantia | reverse complement strand
CGGGAACAAAATCCGGCGGCCGGTTTGCTCCGCCGCACCTGACGGGTCTGATCGACGAGAAAACAAAAGCAAACCATGAGGAGTTGTGAGAGTATTGAAGTTACAGAGAGAGAGAGAGAGAGAGTTTGGAGTTTGGAGTTTGAAGTATATGATTGGCGTTAAAGGTGGAGCCTTTATATAAAGATTTTGAACCTCACCCACTGGCAATGGTCAACAAAATGGTTGTGCCAAAAAAATATGTTTAATTAAGTTTCATTATGGCCTTAGATGATTTAAAAATTTTCAATTTAACCATATAATTTTGATTGAATGTTGCAATTTTAATTTGTTGTCCAGTCAAATTTTCACAATTCAGTCAATATGGACATAGTTAAGCAATGATTAATATCAACTTTGAAGTGGAAAGTTTAATTCTCCTGTTTCCAAATTGTTGTATTAAATCTTCAAAATCCATAATAAAAGAGAAAAAGAATAAATAATTTCCTATTAGACATGGGCAGGAATTCACTACTAATTTTTTACATATATTTTTTAAAAAAGTAATACAATTTCTCTTCTCTCTTATGTTAAAAATTAATATCAAAAAAGAAAAAAAAAACTAGTAGAACGAGGTTAAAAATATTTATACGGCAATAAATTTATGTTTTATATTTGGAAGAGAAATTAAAACTTTTAGAGCATAGAGGACTAAAATAAAATTAAACCTTTCTTCAAAGAAAAAAAGTGAAACTAAACTTTAAAAGAAACAAGTGTGAAAAGACGGAATTGTACAGGGAAGTTAGTTAAGTCACACGAATTGAGATTGGGAAGGATGGGTGATGGGAGTGGGCATTAATTGGAGGAGGCGTGTCATGTTAGGAATTAGAATACAGTTGAAGGGTAAATGTTGGAATTCGAAATAAAATCGTGGCCGTACATCTGGAATACATTTAAATGGCTATTAATTAATCATGGATGAGCCGCTGCGCAGGTGCACTGCATGTGGGTGGCGGCTTCTCATTGGTCAATATTTATAGTATGGGCATTCCCACAACTTGTACTCCTCAAAATTTTCACGCTATTTTGTACTATTACGTAAAATTTTAATATTTATATTTTATTTAATGATCTCAACATAACTCAGCATGTCTAAAGGCCGAGAGTTTAAATCCAAATAACACAAATATTTTAATGTTATTAAAAGGAAGAAGAATTAAATAGAGAGATATATATATATATATATATATATATAAGTATAATTAAAACAATTTTTAAGTACATGACTAAATACAAATGTTATGGTGACAAAAAATTGCTCCACCAAATCACACAATATAAGAAGGTTTTAATTAATGTGTAATTTGTGGGGATAGGTGTGTAAAAAGTAAGGCCTAGGGATATTTAATAGATATTGATAATATGTATGGGCATATATAAGCTAATCTCTTAAAGAATGTTGAAATAATTTGAAAAATAAACAAAATTAGCAAATGTTATAAACAATGGTTAGATAAAAGGTATGAAATTAGTTGGGAAGGAAAAGAAAACGGAACATTTGACATTGTAGAAATATAAAATATTGAGAAAGTCAAAGCACAATCAATTTGTAGAAACGTGTCTCCACTAAAAACCATTAGATTTTCAACCAAAATTAATGGAACTTAAAATTTCAAACAGCCCAATTAATCATTTTTCTTCATTTTCAAAACCCTCCACCGCTCTCATCTTTTTCATCTCTCATGTCGTCATCATCCACCAACCTTCCATTTATACAAAAATTATCTTGAATTTTTTCTTTTAGTTCTTCTTTTTTTTTTTTCTTTTAAATTTCAAAACGATTTGAATTTAGCTTATGTTTCTTTTTTATTAAGTTTCATAAGCGATACTTTTGGTTATTGATATTTAGATTTAGTTTTTATTTGGTCCATAAGTTGAGTTCACCATTGACATGACAATTAATTTATAGAGGAAACAAAAGATTCTTCGTCTACAGCACAACATGTTCAGTTCTTTGATCCATTCCGTGGCGCGAAATCCATCATTGGCTAAACAATCATTTGGTTATGCCATTTTGGACTTTGCTCTAACCGAAGCTATTGCATCCCTTTAGTGGAACCTGTTTCAGATCCGTCTTTGAAGATCTTGGAAATCCTATACAAGGTTAGGGGGCTGAAAAGCTGTTGTTTGCTGTCTACTTCGCGAGTCTTCACAGTCCCGTTCTAAGCTAATAAATGCTGCATAAGAGAGTGGAGGTCGGGCCCTGCCCATCGTGACAACGAGCCCTCCCCTTTCTGACTGGGCTGACTCTCAGGGTCAATCTCCTCCGGAGCATGCTGGACAACCACTCATTCGTCCTGACCAAATAGTCGAATCTATCTCTCAGCGATTCTTTTCTCCACTAATAACCCCTTCTTAACTAGTCCGCCCTATTGATTTTGTAAGATCAGCTAATGCAAAGGAGTTAATTTGGTCCAAAGTTGTCGGAACGAATCGTTTACTTTATCGAAAAAGCTTTATTAGGGGGTCTTGATTGGCCCCCTATGACTATTGACTTCTTTTGGAATATCTTCGATAGGATTGAGAGAGGCAAAAATCAATATTATTACATGTCAATATATTATCTACCTGTTATTCTTTTGTTAAGTTAACTCGACTCAAATTGAAGCCTCATAGATCAACAACATCACTTTTGAAAATTCATAATCCAAAAAAAAAATTAAATTAAAACTTTATAAACCAAAAATGTCACTTTTCAAATTTGAAGGTCGAAGTAAAAATAAAATCCAAACTTTTTATAAGGACAAAAGAAAAATCAATTTAAAAATATTTTGGATGAAATTGAAACAAAATCTAAGCATTATATTTTGCAATTCAAGATCATTTTCATGAATGTGGTCATTCTTGATAGGATAGGAACAATTTATGTCGTAGGAATGGACTAGCAATGGGCAGACTGTTGGAGGGGACAATCGGTGCTAGTGACGGTTGAGGGAGACAAATTCCTTATCTACTAAGTTTTTTTTTTTTTAATATTTCTTATCTGATAAACTTTTTTAAATCACAAGTTGGGTCTTAAACTTTTATAATTGTATTTAATAGGTCTTTATATATTTTAAAAAGTTTATAATAAGTTACTAAACTTTCAAAGTTTTATTGAATAGGTTATTGAATTTTTACTATCCCAACTAAACTAGTTAACATATTATACATTTATTTTAAATGTTTAAAACAAATTGATGAACTTTCAATTTTGTGTCTAGTAGATCTCAAACCATTAAAAAGTATAAAATCGATCCTGAATTTTAATTTTATGTCAAATAGATTCATGTTGTTAAGTGTTTTAGGAAAAAAATGGACAATTGCAAATATGACAAAAATATTTAGTAAAATAAGCAAAATAGCAACCACATCTAGTTTTTTCAAATATAGTATTTTTTTCAACAAAAAACGGAGGTCCAATTTTACCTATCTCAACATAACTGACTAGTGATATATGTCTGATATACCATTGATATAATAAGGATATACAATTGATTTATTATCATATAACTATGATATCTACTGAACTTCTAATTTGGATTACTACTTATATACGTATGACAACCATTGATTTACCATGCTGATACAACATTTATAAATCTATTATATATACTTGATATGTCTCTAATTTACCATTGATATACAAATGATATACTATTGATATAACTATGATTTCTATTGATATAACTTCTTATATATGATTTACCACTAATATAATACTGATATATATTTGATATATACTTAATATGCTTCTAATTTATTATTGATATACCTCTTATGTAACCATGATATCTACTAATATAACTATGATACATGTGTGTTGATATAATACTATTATATCCACTATTTTTTTTATATGAAAACGATAGTGCAAAAAAATTTGAAATATAAAACTATTGTATAAAATATTTATGTGGATCATGCACGTCAAGAGTACATCGGATGTATATCGAAAGTATATCAGAGCTACATCAAATGTACTATATTAGATATAGATTGAATATATATCAGATACATATATACATTGGATATATATCAGATACAAATATACATTAGATGTATATCAGAATCAGATATCATAGAGGTAAAATCGGAATAATAAAATTTTCGAAAATAAAAATTCAAAAATTTTGTTATATTTGAAATTTTGAAAAGTTGGTGACATTTTTTGAAATACATAAATTATTTTTGTTACCACTTTAAAAGAGGCAGGGCCTATTAAATATAACTTTAAAATTTAAAATTTTAAGATCCTTTTCATCACAGTAGTAAAAAAAGTTCAAGGAATAAATTTATAATTTTACTATTTTCTTGATGTATTTATCCTATATGATAAGTTTTATTTAATAGATCAACGTACAATCAGCATGTCGTCAAAGCGATATAGCTTAATGATGATTGACATATATCTCAAATTAAGAGTTGGTATGTTCGATCCCTCATCCCGGAAGGGGAAAAGAATACAATCAACATGTCACGTAATTCTAAAGGTTGACGAAGTAAATTTGTAATTAAAAAAAATAATAAATAAATAAATATAATTATATATGTTACCAAAAAAAAAACCCACAAAAAAATATGGTAAAGCTGCGCTAAAGGTTTCACTTGACCTCAAAATTCTTGGTCAAAATTTATGGTCTCGCGAGTGACGCAATCGATTTTTGTCATGGCTTCGTTGAAGAGTGTGAGGTAAGATTACTGCAATGGCATCTCGAACCGCAAGCAACTGCTAAAAGCCGCTAAAATTTTCAAATCACAGCCTCTCCTCTTCGTCTAATGAGACTCTTCTTCAAACGCCATTGCAGTAGTTTTACGTTTCACAATCTCAAAAATTTTACTTACGCATCGACAAAAGGGTCTCAAGTTCTCCAACATTGCAGGTCAGGCCTGCTCCATGATGCCCTACACATCCTAAACTCCGTTGATTTGTTCGATACCGCCACCAACAAACCAATTCTCTATGCTTCCCTCTTACAAACCTGCATCAAGGTTGCTTCCTTCAGCCATGGCCGTCAAATTCATGCCCATGTGGTTAAATCTGGCCTCGAGACCGACAGGTTTGTCGGAAATAGCTTACTTTCCCTTTACTTTAAATTGGGTTCAGATTATCTGCTGACTCGAAGAGTGTTCGATGGCCTTTTTGTCAAGGATGTGGTGTCGTGGACGTCAATGATTACGGGCTATGTTCGAGAAGGTAAACCTGGAAATGCGATTGAGTTGTTTTGGGATATGTTGGATTTGGGGATCGAGCCGAATGGTTTTACTATATCGGCTGTGATCAAGGCATGCTCTGAGATTGGGAATTTGGTGCTTGGTCGGTGCTTTCACGGGCTAGTTCTTAGGCATGGTTTTGATTCAAATCATGTCATTGTGAGTTCTTTGATTGATATGTACGGGAGGAACTGTGCGTCAAACGATGCACGCCAACTGTTCGATGAATTGCTTGAACCAGATGCAATATGTTGGACCTCGGTCATTTCAGCGTTTACAAGGAATGATTTGTATGAGGAAGCATTGGGTTTCTTTTATTCGATGCAAAGGACTTATAGATTGTCTCCTGATGGGTTTACATTTGGAACTGTATTGACTGCCTGTGGTAATTTAGGGAGGTTGAGGCAGGGTGAAGAGGTCCATGCTAAGGTGATTGCACATGGGCTTGGTGGGAATGTGGTTGTTGAGAGCAGTCTAGTAGATATGTATGGAAAATGTGGAGCCGTTGATAAGTCCCAACTCGTATTCGATAGGATGTCGAGAAGGAATTCGGTTTCATGGTCTGCATTGCTTGGAGTGTATTGCCAAAATGGTGACTTTGAAATGGTTATAAATCTTTTCAGGGAAATGGAGGAGGTTGACCTCTATAGTTTTGGAACGGTTATTCGCGCGTGTGCCGGGTTAGCAGCTGTGACTCAAGGGAAGGAGGTTCACTGTCAGTATGTGAGAAAGGGTGGATGGCGAGATGTCATTGTAGAATCAGCTCTAGTCGACTTATACGCGAAATGTGGTTGTATTGATTTTGCATATAGAATCTTTGAGCAGATGCCATCAAAGAATTTGATAACATGGAATTCGATGATTCGTGGGTTTGCTCAAAATGGACAAGGTGGGATCGCTCTTCAAATATTTGAAGAGATGATTAAGGAAGGGATCAAGCCCGATTATATCAGTTTTATTGGTGTCCTTTTTGCCTGTAGTCACACAGGATTGGTTGATCAAGGGCGACATTATTTTGCTCTAATGACAGAGCAATATGGAATTAAACCAGGAATTGAGCATTATAATTGTATGGTTGATCTTCTAGGCCGTACTGGGCTGCTAGAAGAAGCTGAAAATTTGATAGAAAATGCAGATTGTAGAAATGATTCGTCTCTTTGGCAGGTTCTTTTAGGAGCTTGCACTACCTGTACAAACTCTGCTACTGCAGAACGCATAGCCAAGAAGATGATGGAGCTAGAGCCTCGACACCATTTAAGTTATGTTCTCTTGGCTAATGTGTATAGAGCAGTAGGCCGATGGGATGACGCGTTAAAGATTAGAAAGTTGATGAAAAACAGACAGGTGAAGAAGATGCCTGGCCAGAGCTGGATTTAGAGTGCCAAAACGTCATATCAAACCCTAATTCAAGGCTGCCGATGGCATGGCATCGAGTGTCAGGTCAGCTGTTAACTTTTTTGCTCTTTCAAGATGAAGAACAACAGCACTAAAGAGCCTAAGAACGTGTCGAGAATCTGCCACTCTGGTCGAAAAGGTTATTAAGACGCAATTGATGGATTATAGAGAGCAAATTTGTGAATTTTCCGTGGAGATAATCAGTTACACTTTCAGTCAATTAGACTAGAGAGGGAGATATAAGTACTTGCCGGAATGGACATCAAGAAATTGAATTTTTTTTATTTTGATTTTTTTTTTCTTTCCTCTGGAAAAGCTAACCTGTTTATTTGTTACATGTGTTTCTTATACATTTTTACAACGGTCTATTTATATAATAATAAAATGTTGGGAAATTGTATTGTTTTTTCTATCCATTAATCGTCCAGATGTCTATTTTACCTAATCTGGCTGTAAAATGATGTCTCAAAAGCTCATTTCCATTTTTACTGCTTTAAAATGAGTAGTGAGAGTTTAAGTGTAAATGAACCTGTTGGTAGATACCAGTGAGACAGCAATGGTTTGATTTTCCGTACGTTTTTAGTTGTAATATAATGTACTTCCTTTGTTCACGTTATGACGGTCCACGTTATGATGATTGGACCCTGTATCTTTCGTAAATAAAGCTGATGTGACCGACAAGAAAGTAGTACTAGAAATTTTTTCATCTTCGATCCCAAACTAACAGCAAACAGCATTAATAACATCCACTTGCCATGGCATGGATGGACACAAAAATATCAGTACAGCAGAATGATTATGTGAACGGATCTACATGAGAGTAAGCAGGGAGGGATCAACAAGAATTCAGGCTGTTGAAAATATTTGTGGTATTTGCTACTAAATTTTCGCTGGTTTTTGGTTAAGACAACACTTAATCAATTAATAAGGAAGTAACACTATAAGAAACCTCACTATATGAGAACTGTTGATGTAAAAGATGGTGACTAAAATGATGGATTTTCCTCGAACTTACACACTCTTTTCAGGTGGGGGATGGTGATGATCTTTGAGTCTTGTCAGCAGGTAAAAACAAGTTTGAATGTTCATTTCAAAAAGCTGCCCTCAGGGTTCCCATGGCGGCTTCACGTTTCATTTCTGCAGCCTTACCGCTGCCACGGAAGTACATGTACACTTGCTGAAAATTGGATCCATGAAGTTTTTCAGTGACGATCAGAAAGAAATGAAGGAACAGAAAGATGTTAAATTTCTTTATGAGATACAGACCTGGATAACCCATATGCTGATTAATGATTCAATGCAGAAGAATGCAAAACCAATGAAATAGAATATCTGTGACAAGTGTCATTAGAAGAAATCTTCAAAACGAAGTCGGTATACGAACTGAAAGTAAAATTACTAAGCTCATACAAATAACAGATGGACTGGCGTGTGGCAGAATGGCATTTCAAAACATACACAGTGGACATGAAAATGCAAGTAGGACTTACCCCAACCAAAGCATTACTACTCAACAAGTCTATCGCAGGTAAGACCCCTCTGTAAAGAATATCAAAAACTATCAACTTCTCTTAAGAAAATTAATAGAAAATATTGGTTATTCAACAGGAATTTAACCCTCTATTTTCATATTGAGGACATCAAAACTTACGTAAGAGATTTCCCCTTGAATATAATGGGAGGAGCAACTGCAGAAAAGATGCAGAAGGCGATATGAATCTGGAAGAAGAAATTTGTAAGCTTAGGTAAAAAACAAAACATCTTCAAGGCTGGAAAAGTAACTGGAATGCGAAGTTGTGTGGTTACCGAGTAAACAAGGAAAAACCACCCAAACTTCAGAGCACTATCAGTCCTGTATATGTTAATAATCTAACTTGTCATAAGTGTCGCCATAATGGATAAGCCAACCAAATCAATATACAAATCACTGAAATGCAAGAGCCAAATAGCTAAAGCTCACACATAAGTTATGAATCAGTTTGCCAGATCAGTAACACGAGAACTTGTGTTTGTATCTTATATGAAAAATCTCCATACTGAAGACATTATTTATTATGTAATGGCATCTTGAAGGTTTATTAGCATGAATGGTTCACAGATATAATGAATTAAAAAAAAACCATTGAATTGTCAACATGCTTGTTTCAGGACTTCTGTTGACCTTGAATCAAATGAGGCAAAAATAAGTTTAAAGACTGAGTTTCTCTCCCCCAAGAGCTTAATCCTATTGGGAATCGTTTGCTTCTTGGTGATCATCAGATTCTTAAGTCTATCTCACCCTGGAATCGGGGTGGCTTCCCCCATCTTGCCGAGTTTCTTCCATTGCAATGCAGTGGGTCTATGCCACCTCTTGTGTAGTTTTTTTAGGGTTTAAAAAAAAAAAAACTACTAAAAAAGCAACCTGTGATAGTCATAATAATTAAAAGAAGCCGTAAACTGCCACATCTTTTGATCAGTGACACTAGTGGTAAAGTGATGTTGGGAAACCATCTATAACTATTTTTCGAACTACAGGAACCAAACCATGGTGTTCAAATGTGAGACACAAATCGATCTACTTATCAAACTAAAGGGACTGAAAGTACACTTTTACTCAGATGAATTAATTAAATACTACCGTTCATCAACTAACTAATAGAGTTCTCATGACTTTGGACTAACAAATGTCCCTTCCCTTCTCTCCAAGATAAGCAACATGCTTTCTGGCCTACATTAGTACTTAAAATATGTTCCTATCAGTTATCAATAGTATAGGTTCCTGTAGCTTCCTTGACTCATATGGACAATATTAACGTCTCCAATGAACAAATCCCAGAAAGTACAATTAACAGTTGAGGTTGGGATTTGGGGAATTCTTCTTTCATGGTGGAGAAAGAAAAGATGTAGTTCCATAAAGTTGTACCTTGTAGCCCGATAGAGAGGACGATACCAGCCAACATATGCTCCAGGAACACCAGATATGAAGTAGATAATAGCAAGAAACCATATTGTTGGACCTATACAAAGAACAACTATTAGTAACAGATCATGTAAGACAACATAATTAAAAGGACAACGGCATATATAGAAGGGAGATCAACTTACCTTCACCTTTGATCCAAGCAGTCGTAACTGCCACAAAGTTCCACGAAAGGCACACAACCAAACCTGGACAACAAATAAATTTAATACAATGAAGTACACCAAACCATCAAAACTGATTCACACGGAACATACATATAAAACAGAAGGAAATTGCATAAGATTAAGCAGCAAAATCACATTATATAGAAAAGTTATTCACTCGTGGAAAGATGAAAAGTGCTATCCATTTGAAATTTCCCATCTCCCTTTTTGTCCTTTTTTCTTTTTCTTAGGTGTATGGTGGGGAGGTGAGGGGTGCTGCAGGATCATGTGGAATAGGGGCAGAATGATAAAGCTCAGCACATGCCTTTCAGTTTCATCAACAAGGTCCACAACATGAGCGTATTCCTATTCATTAATAATTCGTCATAAAAAGGCTTCCTTCACCCACCAATTTAAAAAATCGATAAATCAACACTGTTTAAACAGCACTAATAATTTTGCTTCCATTACATAATTGCTAGACATACTGTCCAGTTAAGGGACTTCAGAACACATTTTGAGGAATTCAAGTCTAATGGTAGTTGTAAGGATCATAACGCAAGTTGTGAATTAAGGTTAGTCACTAAAATTTGATAACAACAAAAAATCTTGGAATTAGTAAGCACTCTCATTCAGATGATAGACTTCGATGGCCCAGTACTCACATGTCAAACAGAAACCTCAAATATAATATCCTAGATGCCACACTCTGAAACTGACAGAATAAATGCATCCATGTGAAGAATTGAGAAGTAAACATTCAGATATAATAACCAGTATAAATAGAGCCATAATATTGGGAAATGGTTTGATCAATAACATGACATAGGTGCTCACCTTCATCATGATTAAAGTTTATTTTCTATTTAACTTTCAACTTTTAACATGACTATCATATGGAGTTGGCCAAACTAGCATGGTAAGCAAGCAACATGTGCACTTCCAAACAAGCATATAGCTTTCATGACAGGGCATCACGTCCACTCACCCAACAATGTTGTGAAGGCAACATACTGAATGTTTTGTAGATGGATCGGTATTTCATTTGCAATATCATGATGGATAAGGGGGAAAAATGGTGGCCAATTTTTCTCCTCTATAACAATTCCAGCTGCCAAAATTAATTGCAAATCTTTCGGTTAGAAAAGGAAGAATTATGATTCGCTTGTGTTTTTAATGCACAAAAAATTTTATATATACCTCGTGCAATGGCATCTTCCCTCCGTTTCAATTCCTGAGCATCAATAAAGGACAAAATCATTTATAAAGAAATCTTTCTTTAAAGCACGACCAGCTCAGTCATATTAGCCTTACAACAATGAAATGCCAATCTGGAAATTTAGAATAAGAGTTCAAACAATTTATTACTGGTATGAGAAAATTAAGAGTACATTCTTCAAACAAATGTTTGAATGAGAAAGAATGGCCAATAATTATTTCATTTCAATTGTGGACTGATAATTATCATTCAATAAGTAGCCAATTACGACACACCCACAATTGAAATGCACTTGACATAAAATATAACCTTTTGGAGTATGACTTTATGATGCATATACTACGTGCTGAAGGAGTTACCTGTTCCCTCTTCTTCAGTTCAGCTTCTTTAGCTTGAAGCTCCTTCTCCTTAGCTCTCAAATCCTAAAAATACAGAGGAAAAGTAAAGAAAGTGATACCATTTCCCCTGAGGAAAGGAATCATTTTAAATAATGAAATCCACCTTTGAATTATCAAGAGGAATGTCAATTGTTGCACCACGATCATAAGTTTCAGGGGGAAGAGGTGAGAGCCTCGAGTTTGCAGGTGGAACACTTCCAGCTCCAGGATTCTAGATACAAGGCAAACAGTAAAATGTGGAGGAAGAATAACATCAGTTGTGAAATCATGCAAAAATTACTCCAAATTTCTGGAGAACGAACAAACTAGGTAACATTGAATTTGCTGCAAAGGCAAACGTTTCGAAAGAACTTTGATAATGATCATAGAACTCAAACTGAAACTCTCCTTTAAAAAGAGGGCCAAGCACATATTTATTATTATAAATCATGAACAGACCATGATTATTCAATAAACTAAAAAAGATAACAACATTCTCTCAGTCATATCGAGCTCTCTTGAATTCCATTCCCAGAAAACGGTCACAGGAAGTTATGAAACCCAAAAATTTCACAATAACCACATTAGCGTCTGATCAGAAGAAAATAGCGCACATGCACTAAAAGATGGAAACTCTCAAACGAAGGAAGGCTAGGCGAAAATGAACCAACAAAGCGCAGGAGTTGAATTTTTTTATCATCTATAAACGACCGGAGGTGAATGACCGGTTGCAGATCTGCCAGTCCAATGTACCAAAGGGGATACCATAAATACAAAAATGAAAATATTCATCACGTATATCGCCAAAATGCAGATAACCATAAATTGGAAACTCCAATCTGTGACCAGAATGTTAGAAAGCACAGAAGTTGAGGCAGAGAACTTACAGAAAAGGGATTGACGTCTTCGTCGAAAGGATTGGAATCGTATCGACTCATTAGGAAGATCTAAATGCGTGGTGTGAAGCGAAAAAGAAACTAAATAAGAAATGGGTTGAAATCAGAGCCCTCTTACAGAAATGTGGATTGAGGAAGAAGGCAACGGAGAATGAATGAATCTGCCAAAATCCCTTTTTCTTCCTTTTGGTTTGTTTGGAATTTTGGTTTTTGGGTTTCGTTGTGGTTTGTTTTCGTTTGTTATCCCAACAAAAACCGAAGCGAAAAATGTTGGCGCGTCAAAAAGTTTATGTTATTGTACATCCTTTTAAAGCCTAATCTCAGTGATTAGCCATTTAGTGGGTCCCACAACGAAAAATGTCCCTATATTGTTGATTTCTGTATTTCGCCCCCATTAAAATATAATTAATATTCTTAGAAAATCCTTTTTAAAGTCTCTTGAAGTATCTATCATTTTTTATTGAAATATTTTTTCTATTTTAGTATTTTATCTTCTTTTTTTAAACAAAATTTTAAGACGAGATTAACGTTGAGGTTATCCAGCCTTGATATAACTACTAATTTTTCTAAAATCTATTTACTGTACTGCAATTTTTATATTACTTCCATTTCATTCATTATTGCCATGTCAAGAACATTTCTAATGAAATGGAATCCATAAAATAGAAAGAAACATTCTCTAAGATAATATGTCGATATTTCCATCTGTCTATAAGTTTGACATCAATATAAGAAATAAATCGACATTTTTATAGTATTGCAAAGAAATCGACAAAATATGAAAAACATCAATAAAATATCATTAATATAAATGTAATACCAGTATTGATTATTTTTAACTTATTTGGAAATCATAAACAGCATATTTGTTAATTTAAATATTTGTTATATATATATATATATATATATATATATATATATATATTAACCCTTTTAGAATATCTATCGACTTCAATATTTTATCGATATTAACTTATTTAAAATCTTGATATTATTGGTTCACCAAGTCTTACTGTAATACTATAAAATTTTATCATTCTGTATAAACAATCAATCAAAGAGGAGCCAGTAATTTAGTGTTGATGGTTCTCATTAAAGACATTTTTTAGTATAGGCTATGAAACCTGCCTGCACGTTGTAGAATACCGAATCACATGAACATCAGATAAGAAATATTTTTTTTCATTATTAAGAATTATAAGGTAACTAAACAATTGAAAGGACACCAATAATGGGTTAGCATATATTTCTTCAGAATACACATTACAATTCCTAGTTTAATAAACAATGGACTGATTACAAATGATTCACCTCAAGAATTGGAGCTCTGTTGCTACAGTAGTGTTCTCTTAGATAAACCAGAAAGAAGATGACTACCAGCTTGCGAGCTCGAAATGCTAAACTTGAGCATGCTACCATGGGAATTCGCTCGAAGCCCCTCGTATCGTCTTCTAAAACCAATGTGGCGGATTTTTCACCACCTCCTTACTTCTTAGCTGAAAGGATTGGCTACCCCTAATCAAAAACCATGTTTCAATCTTCACTGGAACCACTGCCATGGGGTTCTCTCCTTATCATGTTGAGCAAATCCTGAACAACCGATGACATCGGAGGCCGAAATTCAGGCTCCGACTGCAAAATGTACACAAGGTTTGGTCAAGACAATCCTTAATCGTTTGAGGTGGATGGAAGAATTATTAACATGTATATCAGAAACTAAGAAATGTACAGTCCAACTCTTCCAGCATGATACTTCTAGAAAAATTAATAGAAGTAAATGAACAATCAATCAGCACCATCGAGAACAATATTTCCACCACCAATTTCATGAAGCTGCTCACCTGAACACATTTTGATATGATATCCGCGAAGTATGATAAGGATTTGGCAGGATATTGACCATTGAGGGAAGAATCAACCATGCTCGTTAATGCCTCTATGTCGTGAAGCTGTGGAATCGCCCATCTGACTAAAAATTGTTCACCTCGGGTCCTTGTTCTATTGAAAATCGTGAAAATATTGATGAATACACAAGAAATGGCCCAAATAATGATGAATCATTTTCTTTCAACTACTTACCTGTCATAAGACATCCGGCCAGTTAGAAGTTCCAGCATAACCACACCAAAGCTATAAACGTCACTCTCAAGTGTATAAACTCCCGACTCAAATTCTGGCGCTCCGTAACCATATGCTGTTAGAAGCTGACCTGATAGCTGGAAGTATGGAAAATTAAGTGCCAAATGCAACAGGGAAAATAGTTTAAGCTTCTACTTGACCAAAGTGAACGTATAGAGTCTAAAATATTGAAAAACTAGGAAGAGTCGGACACATTTCCTTGCAGGAGGGTTCTTGTTTTTTTTTTTTTTTGTATTCTTGTTATTTTTTGTTTGAAGCTCCAAGCCTCCAACCAACGTCAACGAAATAATATTTAACAGAGTCAATTATACATTATAATCAATGGTAAGCGCGGCGATTCCACTTTGGTAAGATAGCATATCACGATTATATTAATTCAAGAAGTAGTCAATCAAATTATTTTTAACTCATAAATTGCTTCTTTCTATCACCAAGCTAAATGCAATATTTTTCAAGAATTACTACCGTCAAGTAAGGAAGAAACAGCCGTCCAATAGTAAATGTCAGTAAATTACCAAGTTATGGCTTACCTGACTAACAGCTCCTTTTGATATTAATGGAGCGAGACCACAATCTGAAACACGCACTGACAGATCTTCATCAAGTAGGACATTTGCAGACTTGAAATTCCTATGAATGACAGGTGGCTGACAGGACTCATGTAGATACCTTCAAACATAAGACAGAAACCAAATGAATACGGAAGTACACAAATTTCTCCCTTTGCACCACCATTTTTCATATTGACTTGTTGATCGGTTGAGAATTATTAAACAGATGAAACGATCCACATTCAACTCCCTACCTGAAACTCGTTAGCCAGTTCAAGAATCATAACTAGTTTCCTCAACTACACTTACTTCAAAAGTACCCAACACCTCCCTTACATTGACCCCGTGTTACTCGAAAAGGCCCTTTCTCTCTTCTAACTCTAACTTATGGACTTTCCCATGATTGCCAACCCAAAGAAATAACACCTCTATCAGACATATAGTTTATGCTGGAAAGGTACAAGTTACAACGTTGGACTATTTGAAAACATTTTGCAATTTACTTTCTACCAGTGTTTCATCTGGTTTTTCGTCCAATTTTATACTGCCATGATTGAGGCCAAGGTACCGACTAATGGCATAGGACTATTAAGGTGAGAGGATGTATCCAACAAAATGATATATTTTAGAAGGATCATAATGAGGATGAAATACCTAGTAACAATCTACTAAAAGGGCAGGTCATGAGATTGCACTAACAGTGAGGAAAAGGCATAGGTCAGCCTGGTTTGACTTGCTCTAGTCATTATCGAGTTGTTGATCCTTATGCAAAGAATAAGCCAGAGTCCCTTAAAAAACTACTAGTGAGTGAAGCAACATTATGGCCCCTCTTTGTATACATATTGACAACTGCAGGTTTAATAAAATGCTCTACTGATCTAAGAAGAAAATAAAAGCTTGAAACATCCGAGAATACCCAACTACAGCTTTCACACTCCCAATATACGTTCTGTTTGTGAACAACTTTGTAAACTAAAGAATAAAAAAACCATGCTATTTGTGAGCGATTAGCCAGGAGACCAAGAAATTTGTGATAATATAAAACTAATATTTTTCCCTCATCTTAAACAAGGCAAGCATAGGAGACTGATAGGCGCTACTAAATCTAATTCCCAATTAATACCTATTTCGGTAAATTGATACTTTAAGCACTAGCCCAAAAATGCATGGATACACTCAGAATAAGACTATATCATCAGACTTTAATAGCTTAACTACACAATTAATAATGCAAAAGAACTACTTAAACATTTCATTTCCCAATAAAATAAACACTGAGAACCTCAATACCAAACCTTGATCATGAAAATTCAACAAAATATATTCTGAGTAACTTAAAAGGTTACAGATTTCAGATCGGGGAAGCCAGAACTGATGGCCTAAATTGCTTTTTAGGGAGAGAAGAAAAGAAGCAGCAAAGCTCAAACTTGCATAAAAAAAATGGTCATATGAGTAGTTTACTTACTCCAAGGCTCTTGCAGCCCCAAGAGCCATTCTAATGCGAGCATTCCACGAAAGTTTTTTTCTGAACTCTTCGTCTGAGTGTAGTGCATCCTGCAATGTTCCATTACTGCAATACTCATAGATCAGAAGCCTTTCACCATGCTCTGCACAGTAACCACTGAGCTCAACCACATTGGCATGCCGGATTTTATCAATATTATTCACTAACTCGAGAAATTCATCATCCTTTTGCTGACTGAATGCTCTCTTATCCAGTTTCTTGACGGCCAGTAGCTACAAAATCATTAGAATTGTTAAATGTCAGATATGGAGTCATTAAAACTCAGACAACATAATGATATGTGCCAGTAAGGAGAAAATGAGGTTGAGATGATCAAATTGTTTTCCTAAATTGGGAGCAATAAAATAGTCGTTTCACAATCAAACTGCACATCCAATTATATAGAGAGACAGTTCTCCTGTCCCCAAAACCCTTCCCCGTTTTATCCTAGTTTGCTTGAAAAAATCTATATGCTTGACCTTTTTTTGGCATTTGGAAATATGAATGTGCTGATTGATCTCATTTGCTGCACAAAATTTATAGTCAAGAACTACTAAAAAGCTAAATTAAGCGGCTACATAGGTTGTCAAATAAAACTGATCAACACATTATACACTTCTTTCCATTCTAGTCCAACTCAAACTAAATAATAAATATTATCCCTTAAATCTGAGCATGGTTGGTAATAATAATTAATAACTGCAGTTCTTACTAAATATGACTTCATATGTTGACCACCAGATAACACCCAGTAAAATGATGAGACACAGGAAGGATAAAACACAATATGTTGCAGAAAATGAACTGCTAAAAACGTTTTCATTCAACAGAAATAATTAGCAAGAAATTCCTATGAAATGAAGTTATTAATGGCAGTAAACTTACCTTCCCACTGGGAAGCTGTGCTCTATAAACACTCCCCAGCATTCCTTCTCCTAGAATATTCTCCTGTGAAAAGCTGTTTGTATATTGCTGGAGGGATGCGATGGTGTAAGATTTTGCAAAAGTTGAGGTGATTTTACGTTTGGTGGGAGGCTTCATGGGAGTAACATCAGCTGGAACAATGGGCTCGGCAGTGAGCTTTTCAACGGGAGGTGGTGGTGGAGGGGGAGGAGGAGGTGGTGGTGGAGGAGGCATTAGATAGACATCAAGTGCACTCATATCTATTTCATGATCATCCTTCTTTGGAATAGCGTTCATTCTCAGTTTGTTTCTTTCTCTCTCTTCATGAGCTTTTGGAACCTTCTGAGCCTCTGTTTGACTTTCCTGCTTCGGCCTTACAACTGCCTCTTTTGGAACTATTGATAATTTTTTCACATTTCAGTACATAGTTAAGAATAAATTTTTAGAAAAAAAATGTGCCAACTAGGATCTAATCCTCATAAAGTGTTCTTTTACCTTTAGGCATCTGATCAATTGTTTGGTGCATGGATCCATCATTTCCAGCATTCTCTCTCTCACCCCTATAAGCACCTATCTGATGTCGCTGATGTCGCTTGGAAATACTATCAACCGTTCTCCTCCTTCTGCACCTTGGCATAAAAAGCACACATGCCAAAACCAAAATTACGAATGACAATATCACTGCAATTGTTATCAAAACAACCCTTTTAGTGCTTTTCTTATTTCTTCCAGTACTGGATTCCTCAGGTGCAGATGGTCCATCAGCCTGTTTCCTAGGTTTTTGTTGAGAAGGTGGCGATGGTGGTGCCCCAGAAAGTGGTGGTGCTGGTGAGGGCTTTGATGGAGATACAGGAGGAGATGCCGGAGATGTCGGAGATGTTGGAGAAACAGAAGAATTAAATGGGTTTCCATCCTTTCTGCAACAGAGATCCATACCAAAATGAGACCCAAGTAGTTTAGACGAGAACTTCCAAGTAACAGCTCAGTGAAATACTTGACAAAATTCACATTATTTTTAGTATTGTGGAACAAAAGGCAATATATTTTTGAAATGACTAGGCAAATCCTCGAGAATTAAATACACCTCCTATTAATAATACTTTACTCTAAGTCTCTATCTTGTTCTTTCCTTATGAAGAAGTGGTCATATTTATCAAGACAGTAAAATTTTTACAGGGCAAGCGTGTCAATTAACAAGATTTTACTCTCTCCATGGAATTCATATCTATAAGTTGAAGCAATAGGTACACACTTAGGTCTTATGTCTAAAATAGTCCAGTTCAAAACATGCAACAAAAGAGAAATAGCATCTCCTCCCTCTCACCTAAAAGTAGGGATACTCAGCAACTTCTCAGGTATGGGTCCAGAAAAAAGGTTGTTCTCTATATTCCTGCTCAACATAAGGAAATAAATATTTAGGAAGTAAGCAAAAGATAGCATGCACCAGGCAAAGTTTTGCGAGTTCCCAAAACTATCTATTGAGTTGAATCTGATGGCTATGTGAAAACTGAATGAAAAAATAGTGGAGACAAGTACAGGTCTTTCAGTGGAAGGTCTTGTAAAACATCAAGGGTCCCTGATAGTTGATTATTCTGCAAGTGTCTGCAAACTAAAAATAATTAGTGCATGTATGAAAATATCTAGTTTGGATGGGTCCAGAGCAACAAAATACTCACAGGGTGGTCAATGCCAATAAGTTTTCAACGGAAGGGGGCAGTGGCCCACTCAAGTTGTTATTGGATAAATCCCTACAGAAATTAGGCTTCAGTCATCAGACCAAGGACTAAAGCATAAACACAAAGCACTAGGAGATGGGACATACAGATTGACCAATCCGGTAATAGCTTGAAAGGAATCGGGTATTTGACCACTTAATTTGTTATCATTCAACGACCTATAAAGGTATAAAAATCAAAATCTCAGGATAAATTCAAATTTCATAAGCTGAAGGCAGTGATCCCATTAGGCATAAGTGATAAAATAATAAAATATTAATAAAACAAACAAAAAACAAAAACAGAGAACAGTGGCTTACATGGCTGTCAGCTGAACCAAAGATGATAATGAACTCGGAATGCTTCCAGAGAACTGATTAGCTGAAAGAAAACTGAGAAAGGTAAAGTTTATCAAAAAATTTCCATGCCATCCACAAGGAAAATAACAAATCAATTAGCATTAGAGAATAGCAGAACATACATGTTCTGCATTGTGACGGGTACATTGGATGGAATACTTCCCCCTATATGATTGTTGCTTAAATCACTGCCACAAGCATCAGTCACATTATAAGTGTCAGCAACTAACATAGAAAGAGAAAGAAAAGTACCAGATGATTTTATAAATAGTCTTTGAATGGAGATATTTTATAAATAGTTTTTGAATGGAGATATTGAATTTCTCCCTTCCTTGTACAAATGTCAAGAACTAAGCCTGTACCCTTTCCGAACAACTTATTGACTTTATATAGATACCCAAAAGAAAAAGAAAGAGCAGCAAAATTTGATCAACTTACAGTCATTTAGCAATGTAGCTAGATGATAGAAAAACACAAGTACTGCCAGCTCTAGCATGTCATGACTTATTATGTGAGAAAATAAGTCAATTGGAAAGGGGATATTTCAATCGAGAATGCAGCCACCATCAATGGTAATTAATACCTTCATACGCAGAGACATAAACAATCACTTACATTATTTGGATGGAAGAAAACAATCCCAAGCTGTCACCCAGTTCACCTCCCAAATTAGCAGCATTAAGAATTCTATATCAGAAAGCTGTCAGTTAATTGAGAATTACACAATAAAACATTACAGAAAGGAAATTAACATACATTTTAATGATGCTTGAATCATTACATACGACACCCTGCCATGCATCTCCACATGGGTCTTGCCCAGTGCCCCATCCAGGAAGAATGGGGAGTCCCAGTGAGGTATGTAAGCTGCTAATGGCAGCAACTATCAACATAAAATAATGCAGATGATCAGCCATAGAGATGTATTCTATTGTTGAAACATCAGTAATTAAATGCGCAAAAAAAAAACATTAAAATAGTATAACGGTAGAGACCACCAACTCTGGAACGAATAAAAGAAAAAGATCGCAATTGAGCTAAAACCAAGAAGTTCTGTTCGAGTAAAACAATGACACAAGGCTTCTTTCCTTCTTTCTCTTCTCCTTTTTTTTTCCCTTAAGGAAGACCTAATAGGATGGCAACATGATATGACATTGACGGCAATACAGAGAAAGCGAGCAGCTCTCTACTAAACTCG
Organism: Momordica charantia; assembly: GCF_001995035.1. The sequence goes on along the minus strand of NW_019104536.1, from coordinate 1,164,883 downwards.
ATTTTGGCACAGTCCCGCAGCATGACAATCAGTGGCAGTGGATAAACTCAAAGAGATTTAGTAATGTGGCAAAAAGATGATACAGAACATATAAATCACACCTCTGATTCACTTTTTTTTTCCCGCATTTTCTTAGCATCCAAATGACTGAATGAGTATATGGCAAAACTAAAAGCAAAGCATTAAAATTAAAACGAAGCCTTACAATCGCCTGGATTCGTTACTCCAAAAATAACTTGGGCTGCGCAGATCACGAATCCGACTAAAATCTGGACGCAGATCCTCAAATTGCCATTACTCGAAGATCTCTTCCAACCCATTGATGTAAAACCCACCTTTATTTCTTCTTACTGAAAAAACTCAATCCTCGCAAGCATCCTCCAACCTGACAGCACCGACCACAAAGAGCACAATAAAATCCGCATCAACCGACCGAATTCAAGCTCAACATTCCACAGAACAAAGATTAAACTCAATACCAAGAAAACCCAAGTCAGGAGTTGAACAGACCGAGCCGTAGGTACAAAGTTCAAGAACTAGAAAAAACGATTCAAATCTGAATCTATTATAATGGTTTCCAGAAAGAGAGATATAAACTTGCTGTGAAGTTGGAGAAGCATGAAACTTAGGAAAATGCAGAACAAAATTCACATTGGAAAGCGAACTACAAAGAGGGGAAAAAAAAAGCCTGGAAGTAACTTTCTAAAAGCCGGAGTTCTTAATTACATATATTAACCATTTAAGCAGCAAAATGAAGCTAGAAATGAACTGGGATTCATTGAGTTAAGCAAGAGAAGTGGAACACGAAAAACTTACATTTAACAAATTGAAACACAATGAGAACTCTGAATTCAACTCAATTCAATTCAAGCTCAATCCCTGAACACCCTAAACTATGGAGCTGGCAAATTAAGTAAAAAGGCAAAGTCAGAAATTTCTTTTAAACTCTGCTTTTCTCTCTCCTCTCTCCGGTTTCGTCTGTGCTCTCTCTCTCTAAAACATTAAAAAATATATATAAATAATTTCGAGGATATGTGTGTGTGAGTGTGAATATATGAATTATGATTTGTCATGCATATCGTTTTAGATGTCTAGAGAAAGCAATGCAGTGGCGTGCACCACGCGCTCCCGGAGCGCGTGTGTTACTCTCATCCTTGCTCGAGAAGCGATGATGTTCCACTCCACTTTGCTTTCTAAGTAATATAATGTAGACTTTTTCTTTTTCTTCTTCATTATTTTTTTCTTATATTCTTAATTCATTTTCTCATAATGAGATAATCATAAACCATATTATAAATTTATAATTATACTTTTGCATTTTAAAAATTGTTTTCTACATTTTTCCATCAAAAAATCTAATAAAAGATTTTTTTTTTAGTAAATCTAATAAAAGAAAATTGAACCAAGATTCTGAACCGGTATGGTATACAAATGCTATCCCGATCGTGGATTGTCCAAAATTTCGACAAGCTGAAATTGAACAAAGAAACAATAACATTTGATTTTGTCCCTTTGATTTGAGCACAATCTCAATTCTTTTTTTAAATTTCAACAATCGTGGCTCAGCTGAACAAACTCCATTGCACATAATGAAGATGAAGGCAAAGGATGAAAATCAAGAAGATAGTGTCGCGGTGGAGATAAGAAGATGAAGGAATAGAGAATGACGAAGCTAATTGAGGAATGGCGAACAAGACAAGGCCATTCAAAATAGGAATCTAGATTTATGCCCAAAATTTGTTCAAATCCCAAATTTTAATTTCATCCCTTTATTAAAAAGGTTCGAATAAAAAATATATTTGGCTCTATACTTTCATTAAACTAACGATTTTAGGGATTAAATTATTACCAATTTAAAAGTGTAAAGTTTAAATTGTTACTTCTAAAAGTTAAGAGATTAAATCGTTATTTCAACTAAAATATAGAGACCAAAAGTGCTATTTAACCAAAATGGTTTGATAGTGATTAAAATTTATGGATCGTTCTTAAATTTACTATAGAAAATTATGAATAAAATAAAATTAAAAGAATACAAAAGGATGTCCAAAATTTATGCATTTAAATTTACATGATTTGTGTGGTTGGTAAGAATTTATACCATAAGGACAAAGATGTACTTAAAAAAGAGGTAGAGGAGTCATGAATACAAGTTGTTTGAAAAAAGAATTGAAGTACTAAAAAATGCCAATTTTCCTAAAATTTTAAGGAAAGGTAAAGAATAATATAAAGAAAGTGAGGTCAAAGCGAGCATGTAATTGACATATACTTCAAATGAAGAGGTTGTGAGCTAAATAATAAATTACTGATATTCTCTCTATTGTAAATAAGTACTTATTTTTACACCATTCTATTTATCCCTTAATTTTGATGGTTTATTTACTGTTGTTGGAGAAAATTATCAGCAATTGTAATTTGATATACTATTTGTCTTGTTGGAGCATATGGTTTGCTTTGGGTTGCAGTTTGTTGAATGTGTTAATTTGACTTTATTTGAATATATCAGGACATCGTATTAATTTATTTAATCAGTTGAATTATGCGTTAAAAAAAAAAAGATAGTGATACAATTTATGGATTTAGAAACATATAAATACTATAAATTATAAAAGCTAAGTTGGATATGTTAACTTCCATTATTTAATTCTTATTAGGAAGACTAATACTTTTCTTGTACAAAGTCTATCGAATTATTTTAGATATCTAAGTGAAATTTTGTCTCTCTTTTCGAATTTTATAAGAAAAATGGAAAGTGGTCGAACCCGTTGGCAAAATGGAAGTCAACTTCAGGGTCTCTTCCACAATAAAGTGATATTTAATCAAAATAAATAAAACGTAACTCATTCATTTATTCAAGCAATTCTAAAGACAACAAATTTATAATACGTTTTTATAAAATATATATTTAAAAATATTTGTTTTTTCCAATTGTCCATGACTCGTGATTTGAATAATCTATAAGAATATTTGAAAAGGTTCCCAATTGAAGAGCCATTGGACAATATAACTTAAATCTGTTATTACGTAAATAAATTTTGGTTAAGTTATAATTTTTACCTTTTAAATTTTAGAGTTGGATAGATATTTAAAAGTTTTCTGATAGGTTGCTAACTTTTTTTTAGTACTAACATGTATGGTCGGAAATCAAACTTACAACCTCTTAATTGAAGATATATGTCAATCATCGTTGAGTTATGCTCGTTTTGACTTATAAGTTCCTAACTTGATTGTGTCTATTTTGACTTTAAACTTTCATTAGGTGTCTAATATGTTAGTGTCATTAATTTAACTTTTACACCATCAAGTATGTATCTATACAAAATAAGCTCGTCATATCATCTTTAAATAACACAATTAGCATATACTTATGCATTAAGTTCATGGACCTATTAAATATTTCTTAAACTGTTGGAACTAGACAGTCAAAATTTAAGGACAACACATATGAGGTAGCATATCCAAGTATGAAATATATATAATTAAAACAACAATTTAACCATACATCAAACTTTTTATGAAAAATTTATAATTATTCAACTTTTATGAAAAAGTAATTGAGAATTTCCAATACGTAAAAGCCAAACTCGAGAATTTTAAATGATAGAGACTATTTA
>NW_019104536.1:1129583-1144690 GCF_001995035.1 Momordica charantia | reverse complement strand
CCACAAGTCCAGGGATCGTAGTGACGCGACTCCACGAATTCTCTTGTGGGTCGTAACAATCAATCCAATTGGAGACGTTCGTGCCCTGTGAAGCATCTTTACCGCAGTAGGAGACACAGATCTTAAAATTGGCCGGTGGGTTTCCCGCCGGCGGCCGGGAAGGCGACGCCGAAGCAGTTGAAAGAGAACCCATATGGATAAAGCAAAAGATTTCGGTGATTAGAAGCTACTAGTGGGGGATTACTTGAAGTGATGGCGGGGGAATTGAACAACGAGGAACAATGGTGGATAAATAGCAGGAGACCAGTCGGATAATTCCAATGTCTGTAATTTGTTTTCATCGAAGTTAAGAGATTGGGTGAAAAAAGAGAGGTGGGGCAAAAGAAGGGATTCGTTCAACTGATGACAAAAACTAGGAAAATTTCTTGTTCATCCTTAGCGATACTGATATTGTTTTTTATTTTCTTTCCAAGCAAACAGATGTGGTCTGAGTAAACCAAGGAAGGATGTCTCATTGGCTAGTGAATTAAAAAACGTGACAATATTGACCTGTCCTTGTGGAAATATGAACACTGCCTGTTCCTCTATGTTCTAACACAATCGAAGACCAAATAAGAGGTAAGATACCTAAGATTAGTGCCAGAAATGGGAAAGAGACATCCATGTCAAAGCCAAGTAATAGGGCCATGACAATGTTTTTGGTCGCAATGTGTGGAAGAATTGGATTAGTGACTGCATTTGGAAAGGTTTACATGAAAGGTTCTTTATTTTGTTCAATCATTAGAAGAAACAAAACCCAGATACGGATAGGAGTCAGTACTACTTTTTTAACTACGATCTTAAACTCAAACCATGAAACAGGCCAAAGAATGATAATAACAAAATAAAACTTGTGATGGGCATTGTAAGGGTTTAAGAAACGATAAAAAATAAGTGTATAGCATGAGAGCAGGGAAGATTAATTTTGAATAAGTGTTCTGAACTTGACTCGTCTTTTGATACTACCCATCCGATCATATCCTATACCAATCTTACTATGCATCAGTTTAATGGCTAAATCAGCATCACCTGCCTTTCTCAAGCCATTGATGAGAACAGTACGGATTCTTCCCGGTATTTCCCTACCCCGATCCACGATCCCATCTGCCAATTTGCAGGCTTCCTTGATGCGTCCAGCTTTGCACAATGTGTTGATCATATCCTCAAATGCCGTCTCAGGAATGAGACCCATTGGTGCTAGATCGTCCAAGATTTTGCAAGCCCTGGCCACCTTGCCGCAAAGACAGAGCCCTATGGCAAGAGCTCTGAAAGAAGCTGCAGTTGGGGCAATTCCTTTGTCAATCATCGTATCCCATAGTTTTATGGCCTCTTCATTTCTATGTTCCTTGAACAGCCCATCGATAAGAATTGTGTATGTATAAACCGTCTGATCACAACCTTCATCTTCCATTCTCCCAAAGAGTGCTAAAGCTTGATCAATCTTCCCATCCTTGGCTAGAGCATCTATAAGGGCGTTATAACAATATGAATCTCGAGCACAACCCTTTCTGAACATTTCTTCAAACAGATTTTCTGCTTCTTCAATTCTCCCAGCCTTTCCAAGTCCATCAATTATACTGGCATAAAACATGGCATTGATTGCCACTCCTTTACTTCGGCAGAAATCAAAATATCCCATTGCATCCTCCAATCTACCGCTCTTGCACAATCCATTAACGACAACACTGTAAGTTACTTCATCAGGTTCAAGCCCTTCATTTTTCATCCTCTCAAAGAGCCTCATGGCCTCTCCCATGCACCCACTTTTCGAGTACGAATCAATCAAAGCCGTATAAATAGCAACATTTGCTCTAGAACCTTTCCGATTCATCTTCTCAAAAACAGCATAAGCTTCCATACATTTTCCTTGCTTACAGAGCCCACCGATGACCAAACTATAAGAATGAGAAGGAATTTCCACCCCTTTTTCTTCCATTTCAAGGTAAAGACTCAAACACGAATCAAAATCCCCTTCAGAATAGCATGCCTGGATCAATGTCATGTATGTAATCTTATCAGGTTTCACATTCTTCATTTCCATATCTCTAAATTTCTCCATTGCCTTCTGAGTTTTCCCAGCCCTGCAGTATCCTTTCATCATAATGTTATATGTCACAGTATCTGGCACAATTTTTCCACTATCCATAACCTCAAAAACCCTCTCAGCAGATTCAATAAACATGGAGCTCACCAATCCATTAACCAAGAAATTATAAGTAAACAAACTCGGTTCAATCCCATTTTCCTTCATTCGTCGCCATACCCACAGCAGTTCCTCAACAAGTCCAAGATTCCCAAAGCTTTTAATTAAAGAATTCGCCGCTGATAGACTCATCAACAAACCCTTATCCTTAAGTTCACGGAATAGCAACCGGATTCTGACCAAATCCGCCGAAAAAGTCAGGAGTTCAATCAAAGACACATAACATTCGAGCTTATGAACATATTTCTTCTGCTTACCCGTCCAATAGAAGAATCGCAGAGCAATTTCAGGCTTCTCGCGAAGCTCAACGGATTGTAAAACAAACGAAACGAAATTAGGCGATAACTTAATCAAAAAATTGCGACAAAAAGAATCTAAATTGGCTTCCATGTTCGGAGACCCATCTAGAAGATTCAAAATTTGGGCCACCCATGGAGATGGGTCTACGCCTTGGGAGCTTGAAACTACATCAGAGACATCCACAAAAGGTTCTATCCATTCGGGAGGCGGGAGAAGAGTGTTCGTGAACACACACCTGGAATTCGCGCCGAAAACGCAGGTGACATTGGACTCTGAATTCTCTGGAAATAATTTGCCATTGCGATACAAAGAACATGATTTGGGATCGACTAAATGAAGGGGACGGGAAGAGGAGTAAAAGAATGGAGGTCTGAGTAGGGTTCTTCTCATCGGGGCTTTGCGCTACTAGGCGCAGAAGGAGATTAAAATTAAGGACTTTAGTTTGTTGTTGTTATAAATTTACAAATAAATTTTATCATCGGTTGGTCCCATGGTCTAGTGGTCAGGACATTGGACTCTGAATCCAGCAACCCGAGTTCAAATCTCGGTGGGACCTTTTTTTTTTTCAATATTCTTTTCCCATTCAATTGTTTGTAGTTCAAAATTCACCATTTTTCCTTTTGTTACCGACGGTTTGAGGTCGCGAAATGGACGAAGGAAAGAAAACAATGAAGAGAAATGGCGGCAGAATATGTGTCAAAGGAGATTGCTCCTCTTTCTGGGTCGGCCAAGTAAGTTCTCTACGTCCATTACAAAGACAATCGAGAACTTTCTTCAATGAGCTGACCCCTTGTTAATGGGAATGATTCATTTGCCCGTCACATCATGGCTCGTGGGAAACGTTCTATTCACGAAACTTTTGGAAGGAAGCATTTCTGCAGATTAAATTTCGTCGGAATTGTCTGCAGAGGTCCAAAACAGGAGCGGGACACGACGGTCAGAGACGAATCTGTCATTGTTACGAAAGAGATTAATGGGTTTATAAAATCTTCATTTGTAATCTCTGATTGTTAGCTTTCCATGGCGGGAGTCAACAGCTTTGTCGCTCAAAGACTCCCTCCATACACGAAACCCGAAAAACCCTACTCGTTTCCAGTTCTTCATCCCGCCAAGAACATCAGGAAATACAACCCATCGGATAATTTGATCCTCTCGGTCGTGAAAAGAAGAAGATGGAGCGTTGGGTCGGTTAGTGAAGACCAAGAATTGGTTCGTTTGGAGGAGAATTATTCGGATGATCGAGAACAAGGCTTATCCATTGATGGGTCTGAGAAATTTGAGTCATATTCTTCCTCTACTTCTTCCTTCTCCGAAGAGAAAGGAGCAGATGAAGTGTTCAAGGGTTTCAGCGGCCGAGCTATTAATGCTACCATTGTTTTGGGATTTGGAACCTTGGTAGTCACTAAACTGCTCACAATTGACCACGAGCTATGGCATGTAAGTTTTCTTGCATGTTGCAACTTTATTAGCTCTTCATTTTGGCCATTTATTTTCTTTCCTCACTGCCTTTTCCTTCAGCCTATCAATTATATATTTGCGGGTTGCCAAGATTTTGTTTTCAATTATTTGTCCCCCAAGTATTAGAAATTTGTTCCTTGCTTAAATCATTCTCAGAATTGGTTCATGTACGGAATTCAACCTTGTTTACACTTTTTTCTGCTTGATTATGCTGTGTAATATGAAAGGGAAAACCTCCAATTTACTGGAGAGTTGAGATAGAATCTACTTTTTCCTGGGAAAATTCAGGTGAGAAAATGATGAACATAAATGCTTCATTGTTTTTGGACATTGGTGAAAAGCTGGAACTTTAGTCTATTTCTATCCAATCGATTTATGTGCAGAAGATATTTACTGTTTCTCAGGGATGGACCTTGTATGAGGTGCTAAGATATGCACCTGAGCACAATTGGACTGCCTATGAAGAAGCTCTCAAAACGAACCCAGTTTTAGCCAAAATGATGATAAGTGGAATCATCTATTTTCTTGGAGATTGGATTGCCCAAGTAAGTGACCGTAGATTGTTTTCGTAAGTCGTCTCGAATTCTATCTTAGTAACAACTTGTTCATGAACCTACAGTGTTATGAAGGAAAGCCTCTCTTTGAGTTCGACCGGGCACGCATGTTCAGATCAGGTCTTGTTGGGTTTTCGCTCCATGGATCCCTTTCTCATTACTACTACCAATTCTGCGAGGTGATAATTATGGTTCAGTTGTATTTCCTAGTCCAGTTTCTTCATTTCTATGTATATCTGAGACTCTTCCAAACACTTTTAGGTTCTCTTCCCGTTCAAGGGTTGGTGGGTGGTTCCCGTGAAAGTTGCGTTTGATCAAACTATCTGGTCGGCGGTGTGGAATAGCATCTACTACGTGGTTTTGGGAATTCTTCGTGCAGAATCCCCGACTAATGTTTATAGCGAACTAAAGTCGACTTTTTGGCCAATGCTTACAGTATGAAATTCTCTGAGCTTTGTCTGAAATCAATATTAGAGCTTGTTCCTTCCAATTGTTTTTTTAAGTCAGCATGTTCATGTTTGCAGCGTTTGTTTTGAATTGATACATATCCGTCGATTTTCATTCTCATATCGTAGTTTTTATATATTTAGAATCAGCTGGGAAACGCGGTAATGGTATAGTTTAATTCACAGGCAGGTTGGAAACTTTGGCCATTTGCTCATCTGATAACTTATGGTGTTATTCCTGTTGAGCAAAGGCTTCTATGGGTGGACTGTGTGGAGCTCATCTGGGTCACCATCCTCTCAACGTGAGTACGAGGGAACTGATGTTGCTATTTTAATACAATGAGGCTTAGAGTTTAACTTAGTTATTGTCATTGTAGTTATTCAAATGAGAAATCCGAAGAACGAATAACCGAGGCATCATCAGGAGAAAACAAAGTTTCATCGAGCAGTCATCCAGATAAGGCAAGTCATAATGGTTATGCTGAAACTATTGCTTTATTAAGAGTTTTACTTTAACACTGAACATATGAATGATGCAAACCTTGATTGTTCTTTCAGGACCAAACATGATGGAAGACCGAGTTAGCCAGGCAGAAAACAGATTCTAAATTTGCAAAATATCATTACAGTAGTTATTGTTTTATTCCTGAAACAGATCTGCTAAATCTCTGTTGGATTTTTGTTGTAGAAACTGCAACAATATGCACATACATATAAAGAGTACAATTTACTGCATTTCATTTTCCGAGAAGATGAAGAAGCTATCATCAACTAAAATGAACTTGTGTTCCTAAACATAGTTTTCTTTGAACGTTTGATCTTAAATTTCCTCTTCATTATCATTCACAAGAAACAACTGCAGCAGAGAAGGAAGAAAGACGAATGCATCATGCTGAGTTTACTGATGCGCTCCTTTCTCTGGCCGAGTGAATAAACATGTTTACTAATGAAGCACACCAAAAAATCACTTCTCTGCAGCAACAGCTCTTGATTGTGATAGGAATGACCCTCAAGGGTAATTAGAGTCATTATTCAATTAGAGTAATTAATAGAATAGTAAAAATATATTAGCAATTAGTTACAGAGTTTGTTCTAAATAGAAAGAGTGGGAAATGAGAAAGGATATTGGTTTAATGGTTTAGGCTTGAGTGATATCTCAAGAGAGGGAGGGTTGGGGTTATGTTCTAGTTCGTATATCTTTTTATATTTCAATATATTTCATTTGTTTGCACTACTTGCACTCTTCTGCTGATAGAATTGTTGGTTTGCAATAAAAGAAAAATTTATGAATTTCAGTTTTGACCACATTGCCTATACTTAAATAAGACTCCACTGACCCATAAGATCAGGCAGCAAAATCTGGTATTTGTGGCCTTCCATTTTCATTATGAGAGGAGGAGAGGAAACTGATCAGTAGCATTATTAGAAGCAGCTTGAAATATAAGTTAGATTAGATTATATAAATCCATTGAGCCAAACTTTTGCGATGGCAGAGAGCTTTGAAGTAATTGATCTATGAAAGCAGTCAAGTTTTGTGCAATTCAACGTACACTGGTGGCAAAAATGTACCTGCACAAACCTTTAACATGGCAGCAATTGGAAAGATTTATCTTTCATTTCAAATCCACAATCCTAGAATTTTATAAGATCTACGAAACTGGCCTTTCCTCTGAAAATCTAGGAAGTTGGACAAGCGAGTTTACTCGCGTGACTCCTTCTAAACCCGACCAGTTTTGATCTTCTGCGGCTACAGCATCGCCAATTTCCATATCGTCAACAGGTAATCCTGTGTAAGAATCCTTTTCTTCGGATGATCTGACAGTGTTATTCCTTTGCAGACATGGCTCAGACCTCTGGCCATCATCCGACTCAATAGCAGTACCCGAATGATTACTCCGCAATGTTGCAGACAAAAAGCCTTGTTCCTCGCAGTCGGATTCGGAGTCCATCCTCCTGTCCAGAAACAAGCAGACGACTGCACAGTCATCCATTTTTGAGGTGGGGTATTTGAGTTTCCATTCGCGAGCAGCAGAGTCAACCACAAACCTTGCAGCTGACGACCGGGTTGGGGCCGAGGACACTATGTCAACCACCTCTTCATTGCTCAACACATCCCATACCTGCAACAATGCTATATTATCCTCCATTTTAACTAAGACTTCTGATAAGGTAATGCAGTAAGGCCATTTCAGGAATCACTTCAGAGAGATGAATGATAATAATTCCTTTGAGATGGCACATTTAGGTTCTAAAAGTCCAAGAGCAGGAAAGTGATGAATAATATAACCCACTTGGTGCCTAAAAGAATTGAAATACAAAGCTGAAACAATTGAAGAACAGAATGAAGAGGAAGAGGAAACTTACCCCATCTGATGCAAGAACAACAAACTGATCCGCATCTGTAAGTGTTCGATGAGAAAACTCGGGTATCGAGATGACTCCATATTCCTTCAAACAAAAATCGCCAAATGCTCGAGCCATTGCTAAACCAGGCGCATCATCAAAAGGTAACCATACCCTTGGCACTTCAGGCTCATCTTGCAATGCAAAGACCCTGCCTTTACACCGTTTTATTCTTTCGGCTTCTCCTACAAAACAATGATCAACGGTCACATTTTAGCTTTGTAAATCAAGCACAACTTGGTCAGTGAAAGAATAAAACAGCAACCAACATACTAGGCAAATCGGGCTTAAGATCTACGGTCAATTGGGTCGCCACAGTCGAATTATTGGCATCCTTGGAAGCAAGGATTGCCCGAGAGTCCCCTATATACCCCATGAAGAGATTTGACCCCTAAACACAACACCAAATAAGAAACAAATAGAACAAAAGAAGACCAAAATGATTGAAAAGGAAATCCTTCTTCTCAAACCTGTTTAACTATGGTGACTGCAGTACTACCACTACAAAAGCAGTCCAGATTAGGATGTGATCTCAATTCCTTATCCATAGCTTTATATGAGTTCAAAAACGCATCTCTCCATACCGAATTTAGCCCATCCTCTACAAAACCATCCTTCTCAGAACCATCACAATCCGGTGGTTTCTTCAAATTCTTCTGAAAACAGGTTTTACCAGAGTCATTTTGCTTCGACTGAGGAGACTCGAAGAACGACATCAACTTTATAGGCAGTGTATCCCTCACTTTTCGAGCAACGAGATGACCGTAGGGTCCATGACCATCGAATACACCGCAAAATATTGTTTCCTCCGACATGAAATCCTATAACACGAGAAAAACCAGCAAGAAAAAACCTCTATGAACAATAATTCAATGCATCTAGCTGTATGTAAAAGATCAGAAACAGAACATACTTCCCACACGATCATGGCATCTTGGTTTATGCCCTTGCGACCTTGTTGTGTAAATATGCAAGAAGAACGACTTTTTCCATTCATGAAGATCCTGTTGGGAGCTGAAGGAAGATTCTGCAGAGCATAAACATGGTCCGAGAATGTTCTTTTCGTTCGCTTCTGCCGTCGAAATCCAATTCTCAGACACGAGGAAGAAACTGGTTCCCCATTGCTCTGGCTACTACATGTACTGTGGCTGCTTGTAGAGACACAACCACCCATTTTCTTAGCTTCAAAAGGGCACCATCTGATGTGAAAAAGAATGACAAAAGATCCTTCTTTTAGGTTAGATCTCAAATGACACGTTGAAACACAGCAAATTCAAGCGCCTAAAGAACAACCAAAAGACCAAACTTTATCAAAAACCAAACAGAGAGACAGAGAGACCTGAGGGAAGGTTTTTTCACACCTCAATATGTTAAGACTTTGGAGTTTTTTTTGTTCCTTTCTTTTAGTCAAACTTCAATCCATTCGCTGGAGATTGAATGGAATATGGATGACGGAGACCAGCTGAACAAAGCAAAAAAAGGCTCATTAAACAAATGATTTAAGCCATAGTTTTTAGCGAACCAAGAAAATGATGCACATAAACTTCAGGAGGGAAAGGAAAAAAAATGCAGTAAAAGGTCATTAAATAAGCTGCCATGTGAGGCAAGAATAGAAAATAATAAAAAAAATGTCCTGATGATCTTGTGAGTTGTGACTTGTCCATCGTCAGACACACGTCGGAAGAAACTAAGAGCTGCTTCTCAGGACATTGTTTTAAAAATAATTTCAAGGTCTTACAGAAAACCCCTTGAACCACCCACCCCAATTTATTCAAATGATCTATGAACAAAAGAGAATCAGGCAAAAAGTTTTTATTTTTACACGGTTTCAAGCTTAAAATAGCTGGAAACTTTGAATGAGTTTATACTTCATCCATGAGATCCAGAATCGAGTACTTACAAGTTCAAATTTCCATGGTTTCCACCGTTTTCCCAGTAATCAAACGTAGTTTTCAAACTATATTGCAGAACAGAAGGAGAGAGAACCGAGAAAACTTGTAATCTTCAATCCCCACTTGAGAGAAAACCAAGAAAGCAAGAAACAGCAAAGTAGAAAAGGACTAAAAGAAGTATGATGCTGTCAAAGTGGAGAGCCAAATAGAACAAGGAGAAAGCAGAAGAGATCTATTAAAAATCACCACAGAGCAATAACAATAATAATAGTTAACATAAAAGCAGTAAACAGTGGCTGAAACCCTTTTTTTACAAAGAAAACAAAAATATTGGGGGTGAAAAAACCCAGATTGTCACGTAGATATCACAACAATGAAAAGCAGCAGACGTGTAAAGCAGTCACGAAAAGCACTTATGAATAATCTGATCAAAAAACACAAACAAAAATCAGAAAAATCTGCAAGTTCTACCTTAGAATCAGTTTGGTTTTATAAGTGCAGTCCAAAGTTATACTTCTCACTCTCTCGATTTCCCCAAACTCAAAACAGAAAACACGAAAAAGGCAAGGCAGAGAAGAAATGCATGGCAGAAACGATTTGTCGTTCTTACTTGGAGAATACCAAATTCAAGCAAATAAAAAACATACCCACAAAGCAATGTTGCACAAATGGCAAAACGAACGAGAAAAGGGGGAGGCTTTAACAACTGTATGAAGAAGTAGTGAGCAAAAGTCCTAATAGGAAACGGAAGAAAGTTTAAGGAAAGCCAAAAATTGGGTGTGTGGTTTTGCTTCTAGGTCAAATGCCTGATTTTTGAAGTCACAGTTTCACAATGGACCAGTCAGAAAGAGAGAGAGAGAGAAAAAAAAAAAGAGAGAGAGAGAGAGAGTTTGGTAATTAATTTTGAAGGGGTGGTGCATTAATTTCATATGAGTTATACCAGATAATAAAGCGTTTATTGTCCAAAAACACCACCATTTTGGATAAGGTCAGAACACAGAAGAGTGTTTCTTCATTTGGCCCCGGCCAACATCATAATTGAACTGTACTGCTTGACATTTCAAAATTATCATCCATATCTTCAGAGGTATTTATATAATTAAAGTAACCCCTAAATCAATCAAATCAAAGCAGAAAACAGATCGAACGGATGAGAATCCTCTGCCAAGGATTCAATGGCATATCATATCAGGGCACGCTACTCTGACAAATAACAGGCAACCGGCTATGAGAGATACCATTCTTGGCTAAAAATTTAATGCCCCTCTAAACTAAGCCTTCCCCACAGGGCCAAACTTCACGGTACTCTCAGTACAGTCACCTACTGCCCGTGCCTTGCTATGCTGTTTTTTCCCCATTCCTGTTTTTCCTCTTCAAGTGGCTTCCTTTTATCTGAATTGCTTGATCTCTTCAGAACAATTTTGGGACTTGGGTCCAAGAGAAAGCTTGGTGGGTCTTTTTGATTTTTTCTTATTGTCTTGTTCCACCATTCTGGAAATGGGTGCATTAAAAAATGGCTCTTTTCATGTTGGTTGACAGCCTTTGGTTAAAAGAATGATCTTTGTAGCATAAAAACAAGCTGCCCAAGAAGAAGAAGAGTAAAAAAGCCCCACCACAGAGAAAGCTGCTGTTTTCCAACAAACAGGAGACATGGTTAAATTAAGTTTAATCATTTGAAAGAATAAGGCAGATTATTGGATTAGATTAGATTATATTAGATTAGCCAGCATCTCACATCAGTATAGAGAACCATCATCATCTCACATTATTGCAGTGATTTTTGGGGCATTTGACTTTTAGAATATGTATAGTTCCCGTGTGTAAGAGAAAGAAACTTCAAAACTTGTTACAGTGTCCAATCCAAGTAGGGGGTGGATGAAATAATGAAACCGACCAAAGTCAAGGGATCTTTCATTGGGGCCATATATTAATTCAATCCCCCAACTGGCAAAGCCAAATCAGTGGAAGAAATGATGGGTGACACTTTAAATGCCTTCACACGCCCTCCTCCTACCTACTGTGTTATTGTTTGGTTGCTTTTATCACAAGCCATCTGTTTCTTCTCTAAAGTTCCCTCCTCTGTAGCTTTAACCTTAAAAGACAGTTCTTTTTTTAATCAACTTGGAGGGCTGAATCTGATCTCCCCTCCAAGACACACTGGGACGTAAAAGGCCTAATGATTATGATAAAAGCATCACTTGAACAAAATTGAAATGGGGTTTTCAGCAGAACTTTAATGAGCTCATTAGCAAAATAAATGGGGTGATTGGGTCAAGAGTTTGGGTTTTGTGTTTTTTAAGATCCTTGTGAATTTGTCAAGTTTGAAGTTCGTTGGACTAATCCATAGATTTTGACAACTACTCCAGATCTACTTGTGCAATTTTCCTAAACTCTCTGCGAAAGCCTCAAGCTCAAGATGTCAAATTTGAGCCAGACACCCCCACAGAGTTTAGTTTGTTTGTTGGGGGTCTGCATGCGGCCGATCTGGGCATGGCTACATCGGGAAAACCGACCTGTCAGGTCGGCCTCAATGACGAACGGGTAGAGGAGCCATACGATAGTGCGCAATGGAGCAGGGATTTGACCGGTTGCTGCCAGCAGCCAGCGGTCCCTAGCCAGATACCTCGTCGAGCAGGGAAACACCTCGATGGACGTATATCTGCCCACCAACCGCTATAAATACACCCTTAGATCCTGACTCCAAGTATGAAAAAACCTGATGCTTACCTATTAGGCTCAGTTTGAATACTAATTGGACGTCGGAGTAGTCATCTCTTTGCAGGTATCCTAAGAAACCACTTAAGTGCTTGAGGTCGACCTCCGAGATCACGTTACATACCTCGGTCAAATCTTGCATCAACATTGTTGATTGTTGATTAGACGACTGTGTTTCTCTTGAAAATCTTTTTTTTTTCTACTTTAAGAAAAATTTGATAGGTGGAAAGAAAAGAAAAGAAACTGAGGGAAAACTTATGGAATACGTTTTGATCGAGTACAAAGGTTGCCTCACCCAAAAAGAGCTTTCAGGAACCTTTTTCTTCTT
Source organism: Momordica charantia (assembly GCF_001995035.1). Next base: position 1,132,352 of record NW_019104536.1, on the reverse strand, counting down.
GTGGGGTTCTTTTACTTTTTTTGGAAGAATAAATTTTTTTTCTGGTATAAGTGTCTATTTAATTTCTTAAATTTTAAAATGAATACTTTTAATCCGATTAAAAAGATGTTCTTAAATAGGCTATTAATTTTTTTTACTAGTGGATGACCAACAGTAAGATGACATGGCGACTAAATTGCTACCGGTACTTTCACACATGTTGGGTTAATAATAATATTTTTTTCGTAAATATATTCTTTCATTTTTATTCTTGTGTTGACAAATTTCATCGTAGACGGTCGATCGCTGCCGCTATCAACAAGAATGAGAAATGAGGTATTTTTCATTCCAGATTTGGAATCGAATTGGGAACACTCCTCATTTCATGGAACGAGGAACGATTCCTCATCCAAATCTGACATCTAACTTGAAACATTCCTCATTCCAAATCTAAATGAGGATCCCCTAGTGAGGGTGAGAATCATGCCACAACGACGATGATGAGGGCGACGACTCAAGGGCGCAAGCGAGGGCTGACGAGAGCAAGCCGTTGGCAAGGAGATAGAGGGCTAGCAATGACGAGGGTCGTTGGAGGGGGAGAACAAGAAGGAAACAAAGAGAAAGAGAGAAAATCTAATCACCTTACACTTTATTAAATTAAAATATTTCGTCAAATCAACCAATATAATCAATAATTTAAAATCACATTATCTTTAATGTTAGTCAACTAACGATATGCTATGACCATTTAGAATCATTTATCAAATCTCACGAACCAAAAGCATCACGTACACATACTCTAAATTTTGGGAAAAAAAAGTTTATTTTATCTTTTATCTTTTTCATATTTAATCATTTATGTGATGAAAGAAGAAAAACAACCCCATCTGCTGCTGCTACACCATTAAAAAAAAAAAGACTGTCACTTGATTTGTGTGGTCAGTTGTTTTGATTCATTTTCTAAGTTTGAGAAGGAGAAGCCATGTTCTTCTTCTTGTTCCTCTTCCTATTCCCTTTTGGAATTGCTTAAATCTCTCAAAAAGAAAACTTCAATATAAGGATAATTCATGGAATTTGGTCCCATTGGGATAAAATGATGTGAAAAGTTATTTTCACTGACAATGGAAAATAAAAAGGAGGAAAGAGATTGAATGCTTTTGCCTTTTTATTATTATTATTATTATTTTCTTCTACTTGTTGGTCAAAAAGATCAGGCAATGCTTGTACAAAATAACATTATTGAAAGGTTGTCAAAAAGTTTTCAACTTAGATTCTCTACAAAGAGAGACGCATGAGCTCAAATATATGATTTCATATGGACAAAAAGTTTTCTTCATTTTTAACCAAAAAAAAAAAAAGAAAAAGAAAAATTCCTCACTTATAATATTTAATGGTTTGTTGAATAGATGATTCTAATTTTGTGTTAGCTCATTAAATTTATGTCAAATGGTTCAATTGGAATATAATTGACATATATTTCCAACAAAAGCTTGTGAGTTCAAACAAAAGCTTGTGAGTTCAGAAACAAGTCAACTTGATTTATTGATTAGTTTAGTTATATTAATTAATTAATATGTCCACCATAATTTTGCGGGTATTTGAAGCAAATGATTTAAATTAGGTCAACCAAATTGGTATGAAGTGGGGGAGGCCCTATTGTAATGGAATTACTAGTGCTAGTTTGATTCAAAGGAAGGGCCAACCAAAAGAATCTCAAAAAAGTAATTTCCATTTTTCAAAATAAAAATACGTTTGGTTAATTGTCTTTAAAATTTGGTTTTCTTTGTTGTTATTAGCTTGTAACCCCAATTTCTTATTGAATATTATGAACCAGTGAATGATTGCACAACAATTATTATATTTACAAATCAATATACTATGTTAGACAAAAAAAAAAAAAATCAAGTTAGAAAATAGCTACAAACCAACATGAACACACTTGTTTTCAAATCTAGAGCTCATATTCTAACACATGTGACTCAAAATAAAGAGAGGCATTTACTTAAAATAGCATAAAACAAATATCTATTTTCAAATCGAAGTCATATGAAAATATAGTATAAAATATAATTAAAAAAAGTCTCACTTATATTATATTTAAAAAGAAAAAGAAAAATTTTGTAAATATATGCTTTTTTACAAAAGTATATATTGTGGAAAATATACCACTAAGAAAGTATATATTGTATTTACAAAAGTATCACCATTTTGCTTTTTTACACTAAGAAATAAAATTTCTCAATATTTTATATATTGTGGAAACAAGAGCGAGAATCACAACACTAAATTAAATTGATCGTAGTTTAATGAATAAGACAGTTATCACTCATAAATGAGGACAAAATTTTATTAAAAAAAGAAAATATAAAGGTGAAAATGGATAGAACGTGCAAGTTCAAGGCTAGAATGGGATTTGAATCGAAATATACCAAAATTTCCCATGATTCTCCTCTCACCTTATTTTCTTGGGTTGAACGTAAGCGGGCCAGTAGTTGGGCCGAGCTGAACCAGATCGGCCCAAATTTCGGAAAATTTGGACTTCCATTTGACATGGTCTTTTTGTAAAAACCTCGGCCCAGCCCAATTCTCCCAATGAACAGAAAGAAAGAGAAGATCTAAAACTAATACCTCATTGGTCCGTGTCTCATCCAAAAGTCCACGGAGTAAGATAAGATGATAAGCACACGTGGCAAACACCCAATTCCCCAAAATTCTCACTAAATTTCACTCTCCCCACGCCACTCCCCTGTTTTCCTGACCTCCAAAATCAATCAATCATGGCCTCCCCAA